>MU385975.1:0-79087 GCA_022497145.1 Rostrohypoxylon terebratum
ATATAATAAAAAGGCGGTGACCTTGAACGCGAACGCGTCGCGATTGTGCCGTGGTCCACACCTGGTATGTGCACGTAACGGTGGATCGACTTACCTAGGACCTAGGTAGGTACCCTACTGGATACTAGGTAGCTGCCTAGGACCTAGGTCTCCACTGATGAAAACAGAAAAGTTACCAACCATTACATCCAGTATTCACCGATAAAGAAACCCCGTGTTTTGATTTCTGTCTCTTACAATGTCTTACCAAGAACCTAAATCGACGAAGGCACAAGTGTTCCTTACCAAACTATCCGAGGCTCGCAAGGAGAAAACCCAATATTTTAGTCAAGCCGATGATAGCACCAAAAAATCCTTTCACCTACGTATATCTTCTCTCGATCTCTGTACCGGCTTCCCAGGGGATGGGTCGATTACGACGTCACTACGACCGCTCACCTCTGACGAGATAGAGAGACGCCTGGATCAAGCGAAGCCCTGGAAGAGTAAGGAGATGACTCCATGGAAACCACCCTTGCTTCTTAACGATGAACAAGATAAGCTATGGAAGCCAAGACGTGTACGCAAAATTCTGGAAAACCTCATGAATTTGAATGAAGATGAAAGATCCACAGGTATCATTAATTCCACGGAATGGAACTTTGCAGGGTAAGATTAGCACCAAACGTTGATCTCCTCATCTAATCTAGACAATCAAGTTCCGGCTCAAGCTGACATCCACATATAGACCTTATGATAATACGTGTTTCTGTCGTGGACAGGGTTGGGAACTAGTTGAATGGTTAACCAGAAAGGATATATCATTCCCTCATTTGGGATTGATCCTTGTGGATGAGGCGCCGCTGAAAGACGCCGAACGAGTCCATGTAAGTCCCTATGGTCCCCTACTCCCAAGAATTCTGTTTGCCAACTAGGTAGCTGACAACCGCAATGTTTACCATTGTTGCCATATCTGGAACCAGTCTCCGCATCAGTCACGGAAATACAGAGACAGAGCATAGTAAAGTGTCAATGTGCATGACACGCGCAATTGAACTCATTGGTCCAGATGGAGAGCTCGATCGGTCTAAGTTAAACCCGGCTTTGAGTTGGCTATTGGCAGAACCGGTCCCCAGCACTACTTAGGTAGGCAACGACTGGCTACTCAACGTTCTCTGTCATTCATTTGATTATGTACCTACTGTTTGCGAATGGAGGAAAATCATTTCTTAAAATACACATGAATGGATTTGGAATTGACTTTTACCATTCCTTTAGCTGTCATATACTCTATTGCTATATGAACTTTTAGCTTCATTTTACACCTTTATGTCCTTCATCGCGTTGCCCGCCCAATGTCTTCCATAAGATGAGTCCTACCATGAGTCTAAAAGCCCTTGCGTAAATCATATTACCTTCTAGAGTATGGAACATGGAGTTTGTGACGATGATGTATTAAACGTTGCGTAGCGATGTGTATTTAACCAGAGAGTCGGAGAGTATATACACATCTTTGGGGCATGTTTCCGCTTTTAGATGTCTAACTACTTCTCTAAGAAACAGAGCTATATGATGATGATGATGATGATGATGAACTATTCTAGGTAGAAGGGATGTATACACATCGGCGCATCTGTGGCGCATGGGGACGTCTAGAGTACTCCTAGGTAGGAACAGAGCTAGAGTATCGGTTGACATAAGATAGTATCCACCACTCCTGCTCTCCACGCATTACTCTGTGTTATTTTCTACTATTAAATGTTACGCGTTAATACGAAAATATACTAGGCAAATGACTGCTGATAAAGACTCTAGGTATGTAGTATGAATGGAGACTTTCTAGATAGATTTATAAGAAAACATGATTACCTAACGAACCCTTAGTGAGCTATCGGCCTGTTCATCGGAATCAAGGTACCGTTTTGTGCTATACCCAGACTTGGATTAACCACTATGGAACCCCCTGCCCGCCCACCTATGGCCCCGCGGTGATACATACATCAATGGGTAGCCGGTAATATAAGTAGATCATACCAGGTATTGAACCGCCATCGGGGTGCGTGGCAGTGCTTTGCCTCGAGCAGCACAGTACAATATTGGGCTGTCATGTAGTATCCATCGACCACCGTCATTCAAATAACCATCCTTGCTTACTTAATCTCGACCTCGACAGGCTAAGGAATAATTAGGGCACATCTGATGGATGGATGGTGGGTGTCCGTATTGGGGTGTTGGTGGAAGTTGAGGAGGTTGGCGGTGCGCACCTGGCAAGATCAAAATGGGTACAAAGGTACTTAGGTACTTCGGTATAATCAATCGTACCTAAATTAAATCAGACCAATCAGAAAAAAGATTAATTCGATTTCTGTACGTACCTGATTTCCGGGGAAGTTGCAATGGTAGATTTAAGTGGGTCCTTCCGCGTAGAATAATCGAATTTCCCGTTGATTTAGTGATCTCGGACCGGCAGACCACCGGGGCAGTTGCTGTACACAGCACACTGTGATCAAAATTGTCCAATCAAAAATGAAGGAGATGTGGGTCACCTGCCATTTTTTGACGCTCATAGGTTAATCAGTCAATCAGAATCAAGATCACCCCAAATTACCGTGCACTGTGTAGCGTGTGGGGTGCCGAAACTACGGGATCACGGCTTACATAATCGAGATGAGCCGCAAAATAACTTCATCTTTTTTTCTATTGGCTAGAAATTGCTGAATAATTAAATCAGGTACAGGTTTTGAGCGTTTTTTCCTTATTATATATGCCACTAGTGCTTGTATTTGGCCAATCAGATTGGCCAGAATTTAATCGTTGCCTACAAAATCGTAAAATATTCCAACCCGCCGGGCTGATTAACGGTATTTTCAGGCATCCAGGTATAAAAATATAAGTATTAATCGTATTTTCGTACTGATTTTGCACCTTCACATAATATTCATTTATTATTTATTCCACCGTACGTACCTACAATCAGTAGATCAGTAAATCAGTAACTGATCTCCCACCTCTGGGAAGTCCTTAAATACCGGACCTCTCCCCTCTTCATTTCTTCTTCCTTACATCTTTTTTTCCCAAGTCAACTAACAAACAACAGCCATTCTTCTTCATACCCAATCTACTACTGACAATCTAGGGCGAGGTAAGTGATATTATATTTCCTATTCTTCCATCATCCAGTCCATCTTCATACATCATCTCCATCATCCTCATTCCCTCCCTTTCTACTTTCATCATCTTCTTCTCCATCTACCTACCTTCTTTCTCAACCACATTTCTATCGCCACCTCCCATCTATTCATCAATGGCTATTCGCATGTGAGTATCTACAACCTCTCCCATCTACATTTTCAGCATCAAGCGCAACGTCCTCGAGACAACAATAATCTCATTATTACCAATGTCATTATCATCAAAAATCCAACCTTCCTCAATCTTCCCTCCCACCTCGTTTCGTCACCACCCCGCCTATTTTTCCATCCTCCATTCATCCCCAGGTCTACCCATTTACCGCCCAGAGTACGTACCATGAAAACTTTTCTGCCATTCCATCCTCATGGTGCCCCACTCGTCACCTACCCCTCTACATAATACCGCCTTATTTTTTTCTGCCATACTTTACAACTTACTTTCTAATTAATGACGTACCTACTTTCTTTTTCTTCTTCCTTACTTCTTCAACATCTTTCTTCCTACTTCTACATATTTCTTCCTTCCATCACTACCTAACCTAAGTATTTTCAAACATCATCACCCTCAGTCTTCTTTCCATCTTCTTTACCTTTCCCCATCTTATCCCATCTAACATACAACAGCTTTAAATACCATCGAGTATTAAGATCATTTCGGCCACACTATTTCGAGCATCAAGTAAGTCCCATCCTTTCATTGTTATATACATTTATCTTTCCATCACCATCAACCTCCATCATCAACCTTCATCACCACCATCATCCATCATCATCATCATCAACATCCATCCATCTCTCTTCATCACCAATACATCAATACTATATCCCCTCTCCGACAATATCCATCGCTCTTAAGCAACAACTTCATCATTCCAGTCCATTACCACCATTCTCCATCACCATTCTCCATCACTATCCATCTATCTCTCCGCATGAAATGATATAAACATCAATCCTACTCAAGTTAACAACATCCCCACTCAGGAAGAAAACAAGAATCTCTTTCCGGGTGATGGCGATCTTGGCCCCATTTTATATCCGGGTATCCTACGTGTCGCCATTGCCCGGCCTACCAACCGAGGGCTGAAGAAACCGAGAGCCAAAGATTACAAGGGCTACGAATACTAACCATCTTTACAAGTCCTGGTGTGTGGGGTCTTATATTTCTGCTGCCACCTCCAGGACTATACATAAGCTGCCCCTTCCTCCGGCGCAGCGGGTGGGTCTTACTTTGCCGAGGGCATACTGCATTTCCTGTGCGGGGACCTGGCGCTGCGTTCGGCTTCTCCCAAATTCCTTTCATGGGTTTGGATGGGAAGGGATGACTCGTCTCGGAAATGCTCAGCATACCCCCCTAGCTACACTCATACCGCCCGAGCGGTCCCTGGACCTCTGTTCTGAGAAGTCAGAGTGCTAATAGCAGGGAAGCAATGATCAGGAAGCGGTACCTGTAGCCCTACCTCGTGTCGTCTGGCTAGTCCTAGCGGGTCGAGGCCAATCCACCCTTTACTAGTATGTTTCAGTATGATTCTACTATGTAGAGGGAGCGTAAACGCTGGCCTTATCGGGATGACGTAACCGTGGGTTGCTGACCGTGTCCACCTGCCTTGGGTGGTGTAAAGCCCTCGGATGGTGGCGATTCTCAGAGGGCAAGGGGGTTCCGGCGGTGTCTCGCGGATATTGGAGAGACACTGACCAACGTTACGCACCCACCCTCACGCAGCGGTAGCCACGGTGTGCCGTCGGGAAGCCTGTAGTACTGGTGATGCGGGAAGGGCACCCGACGGAGAATCGACCAAGCACTGTGGTAGGGAGACAAGCCCCTAATGGCTGCTGTTCCCTGCGGGGGAATGGCGGTCCAGCCGCGAAAGATGTTGAGCCTTAATGGTAATAAAGGTCAGGTAACGGGGAGCTGCCCAACTGGTTGGTTCGCCTCTGATGTCCGGGTCAGGTTGGGTTCGCCTCTGGTGTCCGGGTCAAGCAGTTCCTGGGTATAAGTTTCCGAGACGAGGTGGTGAGTACCTCCCCCACTATGTTCTTTGCTAGCCACCTAGCTTTCCCCCTCCCCCTTCCCCCCTCTGTTTGTTACTGATCACCAGCTCTTTCGTGACTCTGTCACAAGCAGTATCGGCGCTTTTTAGCCTTTACTTGCAACCAATTTTTGGAACCTTCTCAGCTCTGCTGATTCATTCTTCTTTTTTTCATCTCAATCATTGGCTTGACCAGTGTTGCGAAGAAGAAAACCTGACCTTTATGCAAAGATGCTATTGAGTGTGTCCATCGCTATACTTCATCTTATCAACATCATACAACCTAAAGCTACGTGACTAAATGATTCAACTCTTCCTTCCTGGAAGTCAAGCTCTAGTGTACCAACGCTTCATATACATAATTTTCAAAAAAAAAAACCTCACTCTATACTTTTCACCGTGACTCCAATTGTGCATCTGCAGTTCTCTAAGCCAGAATCTTAACACTTTCCTAGAAGCCATCGCTAGAAAAAATGACAGTGATCAATAAAACTTGACCAAGTCTATTCTTTCATGACTACCAACAAATAACCACTTCTTTATTCCCCCCCCTTCTTCTCTCATTTTCGACGAGAGCTTTCTCCATCTACCCACTCATGAATTTCTTTCGGTTCAAGTCGGCTCCATGAGGGTATTTACTTACTTGCCTAAAATGGTAGGCGTATCGGACTAGTGGGTTCGCCAAGCGACGGCTCGATCCAGGATCCAGATCTACTCCAACCGACAAGGGGGGCCAAGTTAGATGATAACACCATGCTATCGAGATACCACTCGTCGGCGCGGATCCACCCGAGAATAAGATATCTCTCAATTCCACTCAATCCAGCTGCCTCGATTGATCTCAATTGCCCGTATATGGCCAGCGATTTAGACTGAAACGCATTTGCTTGGAAGAAGATTCCTAGAGCTAATTGTCTTGTATTAGAGTCTAACTCCCTGATTGCGACGATGAGAGGCCCCGCGATACTTCTCGCGTACCTCGTCAATAGCGTGACTAGCCTGACTGAAGTATCCGCGTACGTAGGAACCGCGCCGGGGAAAACACCACAGTTCCAAGCTCTCCCCTCACTGCGAGAGCAAGCAGACTTAGTCGACGGGTGGACCGAGGAACGCAAAGCGCTTATCCCGGGATTGCTACGTAAATACGGCATCGATGCCTGGCTAGTCAGTACCTAATCCTACTTCCCACTGTATTACTCATTACCGCAGGAGTCATTTCTGACGAGAGAAGTAGATGAGCCAACGAAAATACGCCGAAGACACCGTCTTCTGGGCGCTGAAGGAAGCGACGCAGTTCTCCGCTAGGCGGCGCACCACGCACCTGTTTCTCGCGGACCCCCTCAACGGGGCGCCGTCGAGTTACTCGTGGATCGAGAACACGGACGCCGTGTGGACGGATCTGCGGCAGATCTTGGCGGCGCAGCAGCCGCGCTCGATTGCGCTCAACACGCACCCCGAGATCGCCTTTGCTGGTGGGCTTCATGCCGGCGAGCTGGACGCCGTGATAAGAGGCGTTGGCGAAGAGTGGAAGGACAGGTTTGTGCTGGAGCCTATGCTAGGCGTGGAGGTCATCGCGACGATGGTGAAGGGCCGGTTGCCGTGGTACCGCAAGATGATGGAGACGGCGTGGGCTATCATCGAGGAAGGGTTCAGCGAGAAGACCATTGTTCCTGGAAAATCTACCAGTTGGGTAAGCTGCCTAGAGTTCCCAGAGATTCAGGCGAGCACAGCGAGGTTAAGCTAACGATTTTGACTGCGCAGGATATCGAATGGTGGATGCGAGAGAGGATTCAGTCCCTCAACTACACCACCTGGTTCCAACCTAGCGTGTTTATCCTGACCGGGTCGGGATTCCCAGCTGCTGAAGATCCTTCTGCCATGGACGACCCTCGCGCGCCAGATCGACCCATCGTGTACGGGGATCTGATTCACACGGACTTTGGCGTGACGGCTCTCGGCTTGAACACGGATACCCAGCATATAGGATACGTGCTGTATCCCGGAGAGACAGAAGCCGATGTACCGAAGGGCTTCGTCGATGGCCTGAAGAAAGTCAACAGGCTGCAAGACATCGTGAAGAGCAACATGAAGATTGGTATGACAGGCAACGAGATCCTAAAGGCGGCTCTGAAGCAGGCGCACAGCGAAGGTATCGAGGGCAAGATCTACTGCCATGCTACTGGAGAATGGGGTCATTCGGCAGGGACAGTGATTGGTACGCCCCCTATTCCATCCTACACTCTGTGTCACCGTAGTTTGCTAACCTCTCACAGGTATGACTAATCTCCAAGACGAAGTTCCGGTGCTTGGGGATCTACCGCTGCTGAAGAATACCTTTTACAGCATCGAGCTTTTCGCGGAACACTTTGTGCCTGAAAGGAATAGAACCATAGTCTTCCCTCAGGAGGAGGACGTATACTGGGATGACGAGTCGAACAGCTGGGAATGGGTATACGGAAGACAGGAGCAGCTCTTGTTGATCAGGACACCCGCTGAAGATACACTGTCAGAACTGTGATGCTGTGATGGGACCACAGTTTTGCATAGTTCAGTACTTGATGCGTCATCCTATGACTAGCAAATTGAGAATCACGAAAGATCTCGGAATATCATGTATTAGATAGGTAATACGAAATTGAACTATAAACGCCGAGCTGTCCGAAACGATCCGGGAACCCGCTAGATGGGGACTCCGGTGATTCTTATGTCCGCTATTGCTGCAGCCACGCCGGTGGACGGCTCAGGTGAAAAGCCACTTACGTGACCAAGGGGTAGTGAAAGCTTGGCTGCTCTCAAGCCCCAGGCCCTTATCCAATGAATGAGCAGGTGGCTACTAGAGTAGCCGAATCAATGGTGTGGGTGGCGGTTGATGATGCAATCCCGCTTTCGTTGGACGGAAGTGAAAGCGTAGGATTCCCGCTTCGCTGCAGGTCAGAATGAAGAGAGAGAAAACACGAGCTTCCGAGACTCGGTGCTGGCCAGGAAATACCAATGCAATTCGCTGCATCTATAACCGTGGACTTTGGACTGTGGTGTGAAGCTATCGACAAACCTGTCTATCAGTGCGATACTAGAACACATTACTAGCCCTGCGATGGTCTCTTACTCTGACTAGGTACCTAGTAACCTAGTTAATGTAGTTGGGTGCTTACAACACGTGGCTATGATATGCGAAACCTGGAATTACTAGTATCATCACAAGGCACTCTACGCCTAGTCCACGTCTTCCGATCTTGGAAGGGAGGATGATCCGTGATGACGAAATCGCCGCTCTCTCATGATCAGGGCAGGTAGCAATAGTAACGTCAATGGGCGGATAAGTGATCACAGGCAAAGATGCCGTTCCTAGGTGCGACCTATACGTAAGGGTCCGTTAGTACTAGAGTTGGTACTAGAGGAGAGAGTCCTGGAGAGGCAGGCATCGGACTCGGGAGGTGTGTTTGAGCTCCCGACAAAATCCAGATCAAGTCTGGGTTCCTGTTATCCTATCGGGTTGCCCAATTAGATGTTGCCGAGCGCTTGTAGATACCCAACTCGGGGCAGGATCGACAAATAGGACTGCCGCATATGCGAACGATGTGTCGTCTACTATTTGTATTTGATGAAAATAGCCGTCAATCGTCTGGATCTGAGGTGCATACGTCCTATATTCATAGGTATATACCTCTACGATAACCTATAGAGATAGAATGGCATTGAATGAGGGATATACGGACGTGGTTATATCGCTTTCGAGAACGTCAGTGAGTGAGTACATAGCAGATTAAGTAGGACCTAGATACCTACCAAGATGGTATTTTGTTCGAAACGCTCATCTCGCCCTTGTGTAGCCAACTTGATTCATACGGCTTTGGTTTTTGGCTTTGGTATTGTGACCTTGGACTTTGGGTGCTGATTTACAACGTCTGCAATTGACCCTTAACACATAATTTCGTGCTGTTACTCAACCATCTTTCACCGACCTAGGGTATCACGGGAGATGATATAATAAATAATAGAAGTCGATTGAGAACGAAGCTATTACCTCTAGGTTTTGAAGAGAGCCTTAAGGTTCACAATTACCTAATGTTCAAAATGTAGACACTGTAGACCTCCAGGGCTCCCCAGGCTGAGAGGTACCTAGTACTAGGTACTATAGGTACCAGGTACCTAGGCTTGAAGATTGATAAGAGGTACATCGTTTCACCCCAAAAGATGAAACAATACATAAGATTTAGCATGTTTCTACTTGGTGAGATTAGTAGGTAAAGGTACCTTATCTTTTTAAAGCTCCAAGATCATGTATCTTCCCGTCCTTCAACCATGAGCTGTCCAATGATCCAATCAACCCTGAGACTTAAGTGTATCTGCGTTTACATTTGCATATGACAGACCTATCATTATCAATCATTATCAATATCAGCCCTTCGAATTCATTTGCACGCAGTACAAGACATTTCGTATTGTCGTCATCCTATTCTTCTCCCAGCTGCTAACCTAGCTACTCTACGATAATACTATCTATCTGTAATTGGCAAGCTGCCATTTGTTTCTTGTTCCTCTCGTATTAAGGTATTGGGAAAAGGTATTAGGAATTTCGCAAATACTGGCGGAGGAATCCTTACTACTAGTACTATGTAGTATTGTACATACCTAACCTAGTAGGTAAGACCTGAGTAAGCCGGTCCCCAATTTATTTTTAAGTTAGTACCTAGTAGCTCCCTTATCCCTTTAATTCCTCAGCTGCCGATGCACGTTGACTAGGTACTTCCGGCATGAACCGATTCCCATATGACGTTGCGAATCCAAGATTTGGCGACGAAACAGGAAGAAGAAAACTATACTTTTTTCTCTCTTAATTACTACCTACATATTCCCATATCTCCAATTTTGAAACTAATCCATTTCTTGAAGCGACTAGTCTAGTCTACTCTAGTACCTATCAACAAATGCAAACCTAATAATAAATTCTAACCCAGCTGGAGAAAAAGAGGACAGCCCGTCTCCTTCTCCCTCTTTCCCTCTCGTCGATCGCACCTTAGTTCCAAGTTATTATGCCTCATGTAATTCGAAAACTCAATTCTACGCTAATTCATAGGTAACTAGTGGCCTCGATGCACTGAAGTTATTTCATTTCCCCCAATTTGTCCCCCCTTTAACATCTTTCGGTTTCTCGAGAATCACACCACTAACAACGACAGAATTCCATTGATTCTGAATATTGATAATTTGGACGCAGCAAGGCGGGTAGAGACCAAGAGAAGAAAAAGGAGAGAGAATTAGAAGGGCATTCAGAGTGAAGGCGCAAGGGCCACAATTGATATATTATTATCTGTATGGTAATTGTTGTGTTAAGGTTGTATCGCATCGATCGCATTCACTATTCGCCATTAGCCATTCGCCATTGGCATCAAACCGCATCGCATCATCGAATTGTTTCGCATACTTGGATTTTTTTTTTCCTCCTTCTTTTCCCTCTTTTCTCCCTTCTTCGTATGCGGCCACAGCCACCTCAACATCGACAACCACCAATCGAATCTATATCCGTCCACCGATATTTATCCACTTCTCTTCTTCTTCTCGCAACCTTGAACACATCAAGATTTATCATACACTTCATTACTCGATCTATTAATCCTCATCCGAAAGCGCCACTAGCCGCAACCATCTGCCACCCCCAAAAAACTTTGTGTACCGAGTACCAAGCCCACCACCAAGCCCACCACTAAGCCCACCAAGACCGCGAGGCGTATCTTAATTTGCGACAGTGCGCTATCCATCCTCTCCGATATCAGCGAAGCGAGACAATGAACGGCGCGAAGGACGCGACAGACCCATCTGTTGCATCCAGCACTGAAGACACTACCTCTTCTCCGACCACAATCCCTTTAATGACGGGTGCGAATGGTAACGGCACAAACTCGACGACAGGAAATCTTGGAAGCCCTACGTTATTGAACAAGAAGAGGAAGAAGGACGGGTTGAAACCTATTATCACTACGGAGGGACCGGTACCTGGGTAAGATATTATCTTTTCTTTCTACTGATTTCTGCTGGTTATTCATGTTATGAGCATGCTCTTCGAGATTTTTCGAGTGTCTTCGAGCGTGTCTGATCACTACATGGATGTCTTCTATTTACCTATTCCCCCCTACCTACTGCATATGCGCACCACCTTGCAGTGCACAATCTCATTGCCAGGTTGCATGGAAATCTTGGGTGCGAAGGGATGTAGGTTCTTGACACGTCGCAGCCAGCGCAAGCAAGCAAGCAAGCAAAACATAACAAGACAGCAAAGCAAGTTCAAGCAAGCAAGCTCTAAATTAGATATCTGGAGTTATCTAACAGAGGAGGAAAACCCAAAAACCATATGTTCGCAAAATGAAGCCAGGCTGGAGAGCGGGCTTTTTTTTCGCGACAATACCAAAAGGAATCAGGCCAACCTCAACCCAACCGGATCAAACCAGGCTCGGCCAGACCAAACTAAGCCAGCATCGGATCGGATGGGACCGGGAGTAACGAGGCTCCTCGTCGATGCGCTTTCTATCGCTGAGGCAGTGGTACATACAATTGGCACACATTTGGCACATATTCAGCACATAATTGACGTTGCGCGCCTCCTATCCCTTTCATTCCCTTCGTGGTCATATGCCCTCTATTATTCCATATTTGGTACGCACTCGCACCTAGTAGCCAATCTGCGATGATGCAGCAACACGGACGATATATCCCACGACTAGCTTTGTGTCGTATCAGCGATAGATCAAGAGATCCCAGTTCCGGCATCATCTGCTTCTCGAGTGGCTCTGGGAGTGGCTCTGGAAGTTGGCGGGGCTGAGCCGAGCCGACTGTTCTACCATCCACTTCTGCCACTCTCGTTCGTCCACTCATCGTCCACCTAGTCTCGACCCCTCTGACCCCCCCTGGAACACCCCTGGAAACGGCCAAGCGCTGCAACCAACTGCGGAGCGTTATTGACTGTTGATAGCACAGAGCACAGAACACAGAGCACACCCAGCGCAGAGCGCCTGAGGGGTTGGAATATGGGACACGAATGAGCACAATTTTTGTCTATTTCATACCCGGGTACATCAAAAAGACCTGGACCATTTTGGGTTGGCTTTCCCTGTACGATCGCTGTATTGGCATTTGTGCAGATTGTACAGCATACAATACGGTCCCTTGTTTACTAGATACCCTCTGCCCTGTCAGGATCGGGGGGGTTCGACCGAAAAGACAAGCTCGGGACTGCTCGCCTAGATCGCCCAGGTCTCCCTGCTCCTAGCCCGTCTCCCCTCCCCCTCTTTCAACGCAACGTGCTCTGGTGCTATCCACGGATCTTTAGCGCCCACAGCTTCTCGTCTTTCACCGTGCACCCCGTCTATCACCCATCTGACATTGCATTACATTACTTACACACACACACACACACGCTATAACACGGCATCCCGTCTATAATCGCATACATACCTAGGTAATCATAACCTAGTATAAACTCCATATCACCTACCCACACACTACATCTACGCGCGATAAACAGCAAGTTGAGTTGAGTTGAGTTGAGCTGAGCTAAGCTAAGCTAAGATTAACTTGACTTGACTTGACTTGACTTGGCTGGGGAGACCGACTGGAACCACAAAAGGGGAGAGAGGGAATTGAATTGAATACCTACTAGGTACCTACCTGTTATTATTGCCGCCTCTCACAGCAGGAAGAAGCAAGCAAGCACCTGGCAAGCGCACCAGTCTCCGGTACCTAGGTAGCATTTTTGTCTTACCCACCCTTCCCCTCTTATTCACATTCTACCCTTTTTTTTCTATTTGTTGTCTTTATTTTTATTTTTATTGTTTTTTTTTATATTTACCCTTCACTTCAAGCTTGAGTTACAAGTTGAGTTGAGTTGAGTTGAGTTGAGTCAGGTCGGGTTGTATCGTGCTGTGTTGCATGTTGATGTGTGTTGCGATTTATCGCTCACTAGCTTCATCTTTGCCCACTTCTACACTCCAATCCCGTTTAGCACTGCTCTAACCGCTCTATCAAACTATCTCTCATTTTATTGTTTACTGGGCTCAACTCATTCTCTTACTCCCCGACCACCCGTTCCTATTCAAGTTATTTTATACTCGCCGGCCGCCTAAGCAAATTTCCATCTGTTCGATTTATATCTGATCCGTTTGCGATTCTTGGTGGCCACTTCGTTCCCTCTCGCTTGTTCCTCATTTCAACCATTCGCTTATCCCGCACTCACGCTCCCGTCTATCCATCCGTCCATCCATCCCTTGGCATTTTCTTAGACGCTTCCTTGGGTACACTTGGAGACTACGGTTACGTCCGCGCCACGACTTGCCTTTTTTTCTTTACCTGCCGCTGCTCGCATCTGATTACCAACATCCAGCATTCCTTCACTGGTCCAGCTTATAGGAGTGCGCGACAACGTTGGACACGATGGCTACTATGAAGAAAAGGTTACTACACATTTTCTACTGATGACTCTAATTTGGGACTTGGAACTTGGGACTTGACATGGAACAAAAAACACCCCACTAGTTTTCTGCTATTTTCACCCCACCGCCATCAGCTCTGACAAAAAAGAAGCATGGCAAACTACCTAGGTAACTAGGTACCCTTGGTCTATCTACCTACCTACCTTACCTGGGCAGTGTGGGCAAGGCATCTTGGACGGGTTTTCAACCCAAGTCCACCTTTTATTGGTGATCCTGATTTCGGACCGCCAGGGCAACACACAGCTAGTCAGGGCCACGAAACTGCAGCCAGCCACCATAACTTACTCACCCTCACTTCAGCTTCGCTTGCTTGCTTGCGCTGGATGCTATTAACCTTACACCTTTGATGCACGCTTCATAAATCAAGTCGCACTGCTCTTGTTTTTATTATCTCATACCTATTTTTTGCTGGGTATGTTCACTAACATTGATTTCTCCGCCGCAGACCACCGCATTTATCAAGCACCATGAACCAACATTCCCCCACGTCGTCCTCCGGGCCTGAAGATGCCGCCGACAACACAGCCGACGAGGAAGATTCTGAAGACTATTGCAAGGGAGGATACCACCCCGTTCAGATCGGCGAGAAGTTCAAGGATGGAAAATATACGGTCGTGCGAAAACTAGGATGGGGTCACTTCTCTACTGTCTGGTTATCGCGAGACAACACGAACGGTAAGCACGTTGCGTTGAAGGTCGTGCGATCCGCTAGCCACTACACCGAGACCGCCATCGACGAGATCAAGCTCCTCCAGCGAATCGTCCAAGCCAACCCCAATCACCCCGGTCGAAAATACGTCGTGAGTCTACTGGATTCGTTCGAACATAAGGGTCCAAACGGAGTGCACGTATGCATGGTGTTCGAGGTTCTCGGGGAGAATCTCCTCGGATTAATAAAGAAGTGGCAACATCGGGGCATCCCTCGGGATCTCGTCATGCAGATCACAAAACAGGTATTGATGGGCTTGGACTACCTCCACAGAGAATGCGGTATCATCCACACAGATCTCAAACCGGAAAACGTATTGATAGAGATTGGTGACGTTGAGCAAGTTGTGAAGAAGGTTGTCAAGAACGAGAACTCAGATAAGGAGAATAACAGAAACGGGCGACGACGAAGACGGACTCTCATTACCGGCAGCCAACCCTTGCCTTCTCCCCTAAACGCCAACTTCAATCGCGATAACCTGTTCCCATCGCCCAAATCGCACAGCAGCCTCAATGCCGTGTTACACGATGGTATGTACCTACATAAGACTCGATCCTTCGCATCATCTATTTCACCTAGTGCCACACTACTATCTTACCACCTCGCGCCTCATCTCGGCAATGCCAACATTCATACCCCACCACATTTCAATCCCCGCCCCCACATTCACATGCCCATTACTCACTGGTCGATCCTGTCGGTACATAATGCTAACAAGTAATCGTATTATAGCGGCGGCCGCGTCTAGTTCCTCTACCAACGAGAAGCAAGGGCAGCGAGAAAAGACAGCGTAAGTTGGTCCCTTAGGTTATTGGTGGTGGCTTACTCGAGTACTAAAGTGTGTTTCTTAACAGTGATCTTCTTACCAAGGAGGTGTCTGGCATCTCGCTAGATAAGTCCACAGCGGCCGGCGGGGCGTCAAGCGGCGAGAAGAGGAAAAGGAAACGAAGAGGCCCAATTATCAACGTCAAGATTGCAGATTTGGGAAACGCCTGTTGGGTGTCCCATCACTTCACAAACGACATTCAGACACGACAATATCGATCGCCCGAGGTTATTCTAGGCGCAAAATGGGGTGCTAGTACGGATGTGTGGAGTATGGCGGCGATGGTACGCTATTCTTAACAACCTCCTATACGACAATATGATATGGGAGCTAATGAGGTTTGGTTTACTAGGTATTCGAGTTAATTACCGGCGACTATCTTTTCGACCCTCAATCCGGGACTAAGTATGGAAAGGATGACGACCACATTGCACAAATCATTGAGCTTCTGGGCCCATTTCCCAAAGAACTCTGGAAGCCTGGTCGTTGGTCCCAAGAGATCTTCAACAAGAGAGGCGAACTCCGCAACATTCACCGACTACGACACTGGGCATTACCCGACGTCCTCCGCGAGAAGTATCACTTCAAGGATTTGAAGGATTTGCCTCCGAATCAGCGAGAAGAAAAGGAAAAGGCCCGGAGAGAGCGTGCCGAAGCTAAGGCCAGGGCTAAGATGGAAGCAAGGAAAAATGGCGAGGATGAGGATGCCGTGGAAGACCTCTTCCCCGAGGAGGAAACGACTCTAGAATATCAGCCTACCGAAGTCTCCGAATTCCTCCTACCGATGCTAGAACTCTTGCCCGAAAAGCGAGCAAATGCGGGCGGCATGTCAAATCACCCGTGGTTGGACGGTACCCCAGGCATGGAAGACATAAAATTAGAAGGACTTGTACCTGGAAGCCGCGGCGAGGGAATCGAAGGTTGGGCTTGCGAGGTGAAGAAGCGATAGGGGCGTTTGAGCCTATCGGTAGCTATCGAAGATGACGATGATAATTACAACCCGCAAGATTAGAGATATGGAGATAGTCTATCCGAACTTTTGGAGAAGATCATGAACAAGACCGGTCCTTCCTTTTTGTTTGCTGAGTCGCTGAGGAACGAAAGAAAGAAACAGGGACAAGAATCTACCATAGAAACGGGCTTCGATCCACGATTTACGATTTCGATCGTGGAGGCCAAACCAGATCAAGAGAGAATCATGTGCTGAAAATCCAGTGACGAGTACAACCACGTTGACGAAAAAAAAGGAGAGAGAAAGAAAACGATGGGAGTGGTGAATATGGTGTTTGTTATAATAGTAGAATCAGATCCCGGGGCCCTCCCCGTTCCTTCGCCTCCTTCTTGCTGTCTTGTCTTGTCTTGTCTCTTTTCTCCTGTAATGAGCTAGCTGATGGGTTTGTGTTGTCGCGCTGTGTAGGTACCTAGGTACGTAGGGATAGGGCGATAAGTCATAACCTAGTCTTAGGGAGTAGATAAAATGATGGTGTTTGCTTGATGGCCTTTGCTCGTGTGTCTGTTGATCTTTTTGCTATATTCATATTTTCTACCAGATAAACGTAGGGAGTATCTGTTTAAACTGATGTTCGTGGCATTTCCAAACTTTCTCTCATCTATCCCAAGGCGACTGGATTAAGAATCATCGATCGGGAAATGCTAGGTACCTAGGAGTGCCTGTGTAATTAAATATTAGGTATCAAGGCCAAGGGAACGGTTTTTCATCCTATGCTACCTATCTGGGCAGTAGGCATATTGAGCTCCAATTTCATTGTGTTGGCCTCTGTCGGTAGTCGTAACCGGTTTCGAGGTATACCAAATACCTGGAGAGGTAGGTTTTAGACATGTGCGGTTGGTTTAGGTATACGTAGAACTTATGTTCATGGGGTCTTCATCTACAGAATCGGGGACTAGGAATCACAAGATGAGGGGGACTTTAAAGGCCGAGAGGCCTCCCTAACGATTACACGGGCCAAAAACTACAAGTGACATAGCGACAGTACCAAGACCAAAGATTCAGATAAAACACCGTTGTATTCATAGACCCGATAAATCCTACGACAATAAGGCCGTGGTCGAAGGTGCCCATTATGTTACGGCCCTTGTCTCAAGATATCGTGGACCCGACCTCATTCGCAGTTAACTAGCCCTGCCAAACAAGCTATCTACGATTAGGAGGCGAATATTCAAATATTGCTCTGTTGTTGTTGTTGTGCTTGAATACCTAATAGACCTCCCGAACCCGAACTCCGAATATGCGTGATAGCACGTACCGTCGACCAAGCATGAATACAATACAACGAGCCTCGAAGTGAAGCGAGGTTTAGTTCTTCTTCCTACCCTTTTGGGTCATCTTGCGGAATGCTTCAATTCCACTCGCGCCGATTGGTTTATAATCAGGCGCGCGGTTAGGATCGAAGGTGCTGCGAGGCGCAATAGTGTAGGTCGATGGCAAGCCAGTCACACGCGCATGGCTAATCTCCCTTGCAGGGGCGAGTATACGTGCTCGCTCCTCGTCGGCGAGGCTTTGGGCGGTGGGGCGTTGGTTGAGGGTAAGTTGGCTGCTACCACCATTAAGCTGGTTCATCTTCATTTTTCTATTTCAACTCAGTTAGCAAAGGGTCATTTGGAACATGGGACAATCTAGCAAATCAAACATACTGGTAATCCAAGTCTCGGGTCTCGATGTGACGTTTCTTGTAGTTGTCGCTGCGGTTGAGAATAGGTCTGCTCCATTCACCTAGTAGGCGTTCGGCCATACGTTTGATGCCAATCTCGGGTTTCTTGCTCTTTGTGTAGAACAAGACGACTTTGCCAATACCGCTCGATCGTAGGGTCTCTTTCTCTATCGGAAGACGAGTCAAAGCTTGGAAGATATCTCGCTGGATATTGTAGGCGGGCAACGAGCCGTCGTTGAGAGGTTCGAGGAAGAACTTAAGGTGCTGGAGGAAGTTGGTATCGGGGTCAAGTACAGCTGCTTGGTTGTTGTTAAGGTTAAGGATAGCCATAACCTCGGGCAGGAGCTTCAACTTGTGCAGAGCCGGCTTGCCCGCCTCACGGGCTTGGTTGTCTGCTTGACAGGCATTTTCCATGCGAACTTTGAGATCCGCGATTCGCTCATCCAACTCATCTTCCAAATCCTAAGTCGACGCGTTAGCATCCTTACTATCCTGTTAGGCAGGGTAGGGCTATCCGGTTCATCACATACCACTTCATCCTTCTTCTTTCGCCTAACACCTTTGGGCTTCGGTTGGTTTCTGGCCGCGCGCTCAATAGCCCGTCGCCGCCGTTCCTCAGGTGTCAGGTTTTCCTCCTCGACCTCCGATTCTTGCTCGGGGGCATCGGCACCAGTGGCCTTTCGTGCTCGCTTGGTGTTAAGGATCTCACCATCTGCTCCATCATTATCGTTGTCACGCGATCGCTTTTTAGCGCGTCGTGCTTCCTTCGGCTTCTTCGCGGCTGTGCCCTTTCTTTTTCCGGCCTTCAATGTGCGTGCGGCAACATCGTCAATAATCTGAGGTTCTGGACGCTTCTCATCGATGCGCGCGGTGTTGGGATCGTAATCGTCGAACTGATCTTCGTCGATGTCTGATAAGGCATCGGAATCTTTGTCTGAATTATCGGCACGGGCATCATTCTGGTCATTCTCTTCCTCCTCGTGGTGGCTCCGAGGAGCCGATTCTACATCCGACATTTCGCGTTGGATAATAGAAAAATACTAGACGGATCGAATGGGCGAGAAGGCTGTGATGGTGTTTCCTGATATCTTTGATGTCTGATTGTTCGCAGAACGGATAGTAGGGAAAGGTGTAAATTGAAAGAGATTTCCGGTGACGCCCTTGGGAAATCTGGGCAACCTGCGAACGAGGACGGGTATAAGGACCTTTTCTATCCTCGATTCAAGTGAGTAGGCGATGAATCATTTGATGAAGTTGGAGAAAAGTTAACGAAAAATAAAATTTATCAATTGTCAAAATACTAATTGTTAGTAGTACTGTAGCAGTGGAAGCAGCAGAAACACCCGTTGTATGTAATCATTCCCTGCCTCCTTCCTGTGTTGAGCGTGGCTTATGCTTATTATGCACGAAGTACCTTTGTATATACCTAGTACCTTTCATGCGCTAAGTGTGGCGCCAGGTGTGCAGCAACATTAGGAAATTGCCAAGCAGCCAAGTGATGCTTATGTAATACCTGTTCGTTAAAGCTGCTGCTGTTTCGCAGTTTTTGTTTACTTTGTCACTGACAGTTGCGAACAGGAACCCTTGTACTATACCTTGCAACTTCCAAGTTGCCGTACATAGCTTTTCAATCCTTATCCAACCTTGATCAAAAATCAATTGAACATTAAAAAAGTCAACAAGTAATACCTAGTACACGCCTAGTGTACACATCTGGGTGTACACACTTGGCTGTTAAGCTCCACATACTCTTGTTGCTCTTTACCTTTTTACTCTTCATTCATTCATTCATTCATTCTTTTCTCTGTTTCTCAACCTGAAGACTGCAACATAGTATATCTTGAAGTGGACAAATGTACAATTGAGGTGCGATGGATAGACGAACTTACGAGTCTCCCATGGATTGGGAATACCAGAACAATGGCCCCATGGATCCGTCCAGCCCATTTGCGCAGTCTGCAAAGAAATCTCAACCCCAAGCGGCGCGTGAGTCTATCCTTCTTGTTGTTCATGGATATTTTTATTCCTATTCCTACAGCTATAAGATTACAACTCTGACGTTGGGAGAAATCTAGACATATTCGGTTCAAATTTCAACACCAACAATACGTTCGCTCAGAACCCATTCCAGCGCACACAGAGCAGCACGCCCTCTCCCACCAAACCCTTACCTCCTACGCCGGCAAACCCATCATCCTTGTTCTCTGGGTCGTCATTTCAGAGAACAAATACAGCGACACCATTCCGTAATCCCAGCTTCACAACACCGAGAAAGCCCTTCGACACGGATGCGCTATCCGAATTCTCGCCTGCCGAATCTAGTCCAGCCGGTACTGATGCTTCGGAGTTCCCAGAAACGCCTGAGAATGACAACTCGTATGACGCCGGGCGCATGACTATCACACCATCCACTTTGAACAAACACAGATCCAAGAAGATGTCCGGAAAGGGAGAACTGGCCAAAACGATATTTCCGTCGCGAGACAAGGTGCGTAAGAGGAAGCGCTATAATGCCGATCGAGACATCAGCGGTTATCGCCTACCATATCTCCAGCAGGATGAATGCGACGAGTCCGATTATGAATCTGACGAGAGTACCTTTCAGCCGGGGAAGCCCCGTAAAAGCGAAACCAAGCATGACAATGACAGCTGGTTAGGATCTTTCCTAGCCACTGTCCAGCGACATCCATACGCCCCCAGTATCTTAGGCTACTGGTTGACGTTCGCTTTCAACCTCGTCTGCGTGCTGAGCGCGTCTTGGGTCGGATGGGCTATCATTACTGGCTTGCGCCAGGATTTCTCTAAAGAGAAAGAATTGCAAAAAGCTGGAATTCTAGCCGAAATCAACAAATGCATATCTGACTATCAAACAAACAAATGTGCCCCGGTAGAGAAGCGATTGCCGGCGATGTATCAGGTATGCGAACAGTGGTATGTCTGCATGAATCAAGATCCAGATCAAGTCAAGCAAATCTCGAGCAGCGCCAAGGAGATGGCCAAAATCCTAGATGAGATCGTCGAGACCATGTCCTACAAGACAATTGTAAGTAGCTCTGCTCAATCCGACATCTCGTCCCCAAATCTATTTAGCTAATCATAAACTAGGCCTTACTTGTTCTTTTGTTTGTGATATTCATCTTCAGCGGAAGGTCACTGTACAAAAGCACCAATGCTTTTACGGATATTCAGTCACATCCATCAGTGCCCTTTCCCTCTCATCACATAGGAGATCAGCACCATGTAAGACCTTCATCGCGGCAAGTATATTGGCAAGCAATACCTCAGACTCCGCACCGCTCAAACAGTCGACACCTACCAGCGAATGACGATACCCCGGACACAGACGAAATCCCGAGATTCCATGCTCTTCCATCTCTGGCCCCGGAAACACCGATGTCGCGAAGGAGAAGCCCGTCTAAGGGCGAGAGAGGCCGGAGTCCCACCAAGAGTAGGAGCCCTTCAAAGAGGTACTAAAATTTGGATGCGAGACTGGATGTACGATATGGGTAGAGAGGGCAAATACTATTCCTTTTCTCATTGACGATCTCGCATAGGCAGGCAGCTTTGGGTCGAACGAATTGGCAGGAGTTGGCATGAGGTAAGCGTGGCTGGCTTGCATACTAGGTACTATAGGCGTTAGGTATAGCGAGTAATCAAAATCCGCTGAGTACCGAGTATTTTTACAGTTACGCTTTGTACCATGAGACGTACTTGGATATTTTATGCTATCCCTATATTCCCCACCTGCCTACCTTAATACCATACCTGATAATTACGTGTACAATAGCTCCTACATACTGTATCTTCATCCTTCTTGAGCTAACTAGAAGATATTTCTGTGCCCTCAACAGGATGGCCAGAACACATGAAGTCGTGTTGAAAAGCGTCTTATCTAATCAGCCCGTTTCAGGAGGCGGAGTGCAATTAAGGATACCTATACATAGGTACCTTTATGACATTATATTCTCTAGGTATACATGTATACACCTAAGGCCGAAACGACAACTATACCAACACTGTCCTACCTGAGTTGGTAGGGTAGGTTGAAAGCATCAAATAGGATACTCTATCCGCTCTGTCACGATTAGACACCTACCTATGGATATCTGGCCTCTTGAACTCAACGCCACCAGGCATTCGACGATGACGTATAACTGGCTATCCATGCTAATCGTACCAGTCGTACAAGTGTCAAGGCTGATGAGATCTAGACCGTCAACGAAGTATATCTTGATATCCGGAGTATATTTCGGAGAGTCGTTTTCTCCGCAATGATTAGACAGTGGTAATCCGTAGTACCATATGTAACATTGCCCGAGTACAATTATGTACATTGTATTAGGGTATGTC
The DNA here is from genome assembly GCA_022497145.1 of Rostrohypoxylon terebratum. Classification (NCBI taxonomy): domain Eukaryota; kingdom Fungi; phylum Ascomycota; class Sordariomycetes; order Xylariales; family Hypoxylaceae; genus Rostrohypoxylon; species Rostrohypoxylon terebratum. The sequence goes on from MU385975.1 coordinate 22,241, forward strand.
GTTTTGATTTGCTAGAATTCTTAAGTTCGCCATCTTGTCAAAGGCCAGAGGGGCGAAACTAAGAGTCAGGTAGCTTTTGATTGGCCTATCTCGGTCTTCTCCCCTGTCGGTAACATTTTCGAGAACGAGTTGTGATTGATCAGAAACTCATGTCTTTCTAGATTGACCGCTAGAGACTGTGAGCCATAGACGATTTGCTATCATAGAATTATGACGCATTGATGGTTCGAGTTCAGCTATCGAAGAGATTCGGAGATGATTTTTTTATCACTTACTTAAGTACAACCTTTTCAATGTTCATACGTGTTCCTAATTCATGAATGAATCTGTGAGTTGAATCCTTTATAAGTCGCCACTCCTACAGTTGCGTCTCCGAGACTAGAGCGAACTCAATGACGATGATCTTGTGATGAATATACCTAAGTACTTAGGTACATCATAATAATTTTAAAAGTCAAACGTTCCCAAATTGGAATCACATAGCCGAAGTTATCAAATATGCATTGCTTATTAGATGGGATTTTGAAAAGGGGAACTTTTCTTCCTTACCTGAAAGGACCCATAAACAAAGACAGCTAACCTTAATACGGCTTCCCACTCGAGCTTACGGGACCTAAAAGGTTAGAACAGAGTCGGTAGGCGTATCTCGAGACCCACTGTGGGCTCTTCTCAACATGTACCGTCCGTGCTCTAGCTGGCGTCTTTGAGGGCGATTTTGGTGGTTTAGGTACTTGGCAGTATTATACAGATACTTTATCTGGCTCTTAGTGGCCTTAGTAGCTGCACGGGTGCTTGGCGGAATTAACTCAACTGAACTATGTGGCATTTGCTCGTGCAGCTGGTGGAAACCCCCACCAGCCCCTCCACTTTCTTTTTGCCTCCTCGCAGCCCTAGAGGGACTGTATGTACATATTATAGGTAGATGCGAAGTATGGCACATCAAATACACCCCAGAATTCCTTGTAGTAATTTCTCGTTGTCCTATCACCTTCCACTTATTCGTTGACTTGTCCGTGGTTTGGAAAGTCATAATTACAATGTGAACATCACCAAACAGTATTATAATATAGGTACCTAATAGATCAAAGTTCAACATTCAGTATAAGTGAGGCCCTATTAAAATGTAATAGCTAGTACTATGTAGAGATACGCAGTACACGTTCAAGTACAACTATCAGATCATATCACCAAAGGAACCTTGAACCCTGGAGCTCCCCGTCCGTTACACAACAAAAGTCGGGATGAGGGATGTACCGACATTGTACATACATCTTCTGCCTGTGCCTACTGCAAGTACGCAGTATGGATGTACATACGTAAAGAACGAGCCTGGGCAGCCTGGACAGCCTAGGTAAGTGCTATGGCAAACCAACTAGCGCAAAAGCTTCTATCCTTGAAACCCGACCTCGAGAGCTCTAAATTTGTAAATCATCCTTTCTTTAACTTTTCACATGCACAATCCCACGATGTACTTGTCTGGCAGTTATCTGATGCGCCATTCTTTCCCATAAGATATGAAATATCCGCGTGTTCCGCCTATTACAGAGCCCTAGTACATTCCTAAACCTCGGAAAAAGAAAAGAAAGAAAAAAAAAGATACAGTTAAACTGCCCCGCGCATTTTCCTGATTAGATTCTAGGCGAGAGCTCTGATTCAGTCGACCTTCAATTGCTCTCCATAACGAGCTAGTTAAGACAAGCCTTCTTTTGGACAAAATCGCACGGCTGGTGCAATTCGGCCGAAATCTGTGGTTGTTATAATCGATCAGTGTTGATAGAAGGCGTGTCTTCGAGGGCGCGCCTTTGTTGTCTCTCCGAGTATGATCTAGGTGCCCTAAGACGCTACAATGGAGGGGGATCCGGGTAGCGGGCCCTCCACCAGCCAGGCGTCCTCATCGTCAAAACCTACCCCGAAGCACGAAACATCCGCGACTTCTGGCGCGTCTGGAGCTGGTGGTACTCCCAACCCGCAACTTTCCAAGCGCAGGCGTGGTCTCGGCGTCGTCACGCCCAACGCTTGTACTGAATGTCGGAAGAAGCGTGCCAAGTGTGATGGACAAAAGCCATGCGGTCGTTGCAGATCTCAAAAAGATGTCGAGTGTATATATGAAATTCCTGTGCGACAGTCCAAAGAAAATCTGCGCCACGAAATCGAAGCTCTGCGACGCCAGCAACGCCAAAGCGATTCCGTCTTCTCCGCCCTCGTTCGTCCTGAATTAGTAGAGGAGGTTTTGCAAAGATTACGACAGGGACAATCTGTTGAAGGTATTTCGGAATGGCTCGGCGGTGGAGGCGGCGGCACCGGCCCTACTTTACCTGCCCCCGGAAATGCCTTGTCAGGTTTCCCGAGGCCGGGCGAAGCTCGAGGCGGGGTCACACTACCTCCTCTTTCGACCTATGGGGGCGCGATAGCTGGTGCCGGGGGCTATAGTGCTATGGGAGTGAGCCCTGCGACAGCTCAGGCACATGGGATGAATCAAGAATTTGATCCCAACAGCCCGTGGAACTTCTCATCGCAGAGTCAGACAGTGTCGACCCGGAGCGATTCGCATCCCGACATTATGCAATGGACGGCCGAGGCTCCTCCACGCTCACGCGTTGGGATATGGCTCCAAGATCAATCGTCGGCAAGAGAAGGTCCTCGATATCGTGGCGTAGATCAAGTTCTCGCACCGCTCGACTCGCACGAGATGAAGGTCCCACCCGGAACGTGGACGACGGTTTCGGCAGACAGCGGGTTGGTGTCACACCTCCTCGCGCTGTATTTTTGCTGGGAATATCCAACATTTGCTTCTCTCAGTAAAGAACATTTTATGAAAGATTTCCTCAGTGGGAGGAATCGGTACTGCTCACCTATCCTAGTAAACGCGTTGCTAGCGCTTGGGTGTCGATTTTCAACACAGCCAAACACACGAGCAAACCCAAATGATTCTCGTACAGCAGGCGACCACTTTTTCAAGGAGTCGCTAAGGCTGTTTTATCGAGAAAATAACCACCATACTTTGACCACTATTCAAGCCTTAGGGATAATGTCCATTCGAGAAGCGAGTTGTGGGAGAGATTCAGAGTCGTGGTATTATGCAGGGCAGAGCATACGACTGGCCATCGAGATGGGCCTGCACCGCTTGCAGAATGATGGTGATGAAGATGAGATCGCTGTCCAGGCCGCGACATTCTGGGGTGCTTTTGCCTTGGATCAGTAAGCGTTCCACCGGTTATCTTGAGATACTCTAGCTGACGTATTAAAGCGCATGGTCTCTTGCCACTGGCTCTTTGCCCCAATGTTCCTGCTTTCCGCACTTGCCACCTAAACCCGCTATTATCGACGACATAGAAGCATCTTTATGGGTACCTTATACCGATGATGGTGAGTTTACCAAGCTACCTTATTCAATTTGAACCCACGCTATGAAGATACCAGGCATATCTAATCAGTCAAAAAGGGGCTCCTCTTCAACGATCATGCGAGCAGCCGTCCAACGTTAGATCCGTTTACAAGTGCTTTTGTGAACTTAGTGAGCTTGTGCACCAATCACTATATGTGCTCCATTCACCTGGAAATCCGGTGACAAGCCGAGACCTACTTGCCATATATACGCAGTACTTGAATTGGTACGATAGGATTCCTGAAGTTCTACGGTTAGGGCATAATTTCACCCCGGCTGTCCTTTTTGCTCAGTGAGTATTACCACCCATAACGTTTCCAATGGTAATCATAGCTTATTTTACGAATAGCATGTATTATCACTTCGCTATCTTGCTACTTTTTCGACCGCTCATAAAACTAAGAATAATCGGCTCGAGCATACTTCCTCGCGATGTCTGCTTCCAAGCGGCAGATGCCATACAAGGTCTCCTTCGGTCATATTCCCAATTATATACCCTTCGGCGTACACCGTCATTCGTGCCATATTTTGTACTTACGTCTTCTATAATGCATCTTGCCGTGGGTGCGGAGGCATCCAAAGGACAGTGTACCTCACCGGCAGAAATATCAAATCCTTCAACTGCAAAACCCGAAGACGCCGAAACCGATCATAGCCATGGACAAGCATCGTCGAGCATGCGGGATGAGCCGGAGCCGACGTCACCGTTGAGTACTATTACCGCAAAATTGAATCCGAGAGTAGCTGAGGCCTTGAATCAAGGAATCGCTCACCTGACGGAAATGGCACCTTGTCATCACTTTGCACATCAAGCACTAAATATTCTCCAGTATCTCGCCAAGAAATGGAATATTGAGGTAGACATTCCACCTAGTAGCGGCGTTTCGGAAGAGATAGATAACTCAGTCCGGCCTACGACGAGCAGCCTCAATTTCTTCGCGCCAAACGTCAACGAGGAAGACTTTCTCTGTGCCTGGGGGACGCGAGACATTGGGGGGGCCGGGGGCGCGCAGAGAAGGTATTCTTTATCTGCCTCACAGACTCATGGTAACCGCGGCGAGAAAATGGAGGGCGTCATCGAAGGGGGTCAATCTAAAGAAAGGGCAGAACAAGACCCATCGCCCAGTTTTAGACCTAGGACCGGTACGGGACCGATGGCGCACACTGCGCAAAGCCTCGAGAATCCATTATTTTGGCCATTCCCCATGCAGGGACGACCCATGTTACCAGAGGGTAAGCAACTCGAGGAAGCTGGATTTTGTCCCTTGTAAGTTTATCAAACCAGGTCGGATTTGGACGGCCACCAGCCCGATCTCCAGAATATTCGGAAATTGGATCTTCACAGATACGGAAACACCTAGAATGGTCATTGCTGTTTGATGGAAGAGAACATCTCTGCCGTCCAAATTTGGTATCGGCAGTTGCCGTTCTGAACAACCCGTTTGCTACAGGCCTATTCATCGTTCTCGACCTGCCGCTAAACTTACATGTTTAGTACGAATAACCATGAACATAAGAAGTAAAAGGCGAACGAGAAAAGAGTTGGCGGCGCGGAAAAACCAGGGCGGTCCCGGTGTATTGTTGATAAAAATCACGATGAGTGAGACGCAATTAGATGATACCCCAGCATTTGAACGCGTTTGTCTTGAACTTAGCTGTTAATTTAAACCACCCCTCTATTATCAATAGCATAGTTTTGATCGCTGTGAGGGGCGGAAACCCACGTGCTGAGGAGTGCGCGAAGTACCCATCTTCCAAAGGACGTCTCCATCTTCATTCCTTGAGAAATCCGCTGCAATTTGATCAAAGTGTCAATATTTACTAGCGCTAGCACGGCACCGAGATTCCCGTCACGGGACTCAACTTTAGCATCATATAAACGATGTCCCAAGACATGAATGTCGCAAAAATGCAGTTGCCTGAACTAATTCGCCAACTAGGCCATTTTGTGGTAAGTGACGGAACCGAATTATCAAACCATTGGCCAATTGAAGCAATCAATTGTAGATCTGGTAACAGATCTATTGACCGGGATAATGACCCGAGATGTACAGCCACAGCTACATCGGATGAATTGGATCTGATTTGGAAACAAGACTAGGTAACTATCGAAGAAATGGATTACCTAGGGACTTTGTAAATCTGAAGCTATTCTCAGTGACATAACTCCGGTGCCTGACGGTTATGAAATCCCACTGACCCCAATGCTTTATTCATAGGTCATTGAATGATCGGTAGGATCGAGAAGGAGAAGCTAACCTGGTTAGACGGGATATGAAGCCAAGGATGACCAGGAATAGAATTAAACTTCCGGGGAGCCGCGAGATGGGGTGAAGTGGGCGAGCAAGGGGAGAGCAAGGGGGCTGGGGAGTTCGATCCCCGCTGAGGATGAAATCGGGTGAATAGGTAATGTAAATGTCGCTCTTTTCTCCATCTTCTCTTTTGAGTAAATGCTCACACAAGATCGGCCTGTGTCCGAGTCGGAATATGCTTATGTGTTAACATATGCTCGGACATGAAGGATTCAGAGAGGGTGCTATGATACTGATTCCAACGGAAACGCCGAATTTTCGGCACCGCACTCGTTTCTTCCGAACCTTCTTCTCTTGCCCACAACCGTGTCGCTGGGTTGAGCCATGACGAGTCACAAAACTCTTTTATCTCGATGCCTGGAAGGGATCATCACTGCCCACTGTTTAGTGGTATTTGCTAGGTGAGCCCGCCAATGGCAACTAAGACACCCTGGCCACCGTCCGCTCAGGGGTGAGAGCTGAAGTTTGAAGCTGTCTGATTGGCTAGAGCTACACCAGTGCGTGAATGGGCATTCACGCCATGGAATTCGCGGCAGATGCTAAAAAGGGCATAGGATACGACTCTCGCCCTGTTTTACTATGTACCAATGCTGTTAGATCAAAAGATTAACGTGAGGCTAAGGATGATCCGCCTTACCGGGCAGCTACCGGACAATATCTGAAGTTGCGGACCTTGATGTTCGCGATCTACTCATAAATCAGGAACGGCCTTCCTGACTTTGACACTCGAAACCCCTGTTCGGGGGCTAAAGCTATTCTGCGATACACTTGGATACGCAATGTGGTTTTGCGGACTAGCCCTTCACCGATCCTACATCCTGGATCTATGACTCTTCAGCCCTACATGCGGCGCAGAATGATGTCCACCTCCTTATGCCCTATGTCGAAACGAAAATCTCTGATTTATCATCAGGGACATCATGGTAAGGATGAAACTCGATGCGGATTTGGAAGTATATTGAGAGCGAAGCCGAGACTGCGGAGTTCACAGTCCGGTAAAGACTAGAAAGTGATGTGACGAGTAGGACAACCCATGGCTGCCGTGGATCATGCTGGTACCTCGTTTGACGGTTCCGTCCAGGCAATGCCGAACTTACATAAAGAGCCTCCCTCCTCGATGAGTCCTACTCTGCAATGGAACATTAGTTCGCCCGCGCATATATCACAACGAATTAAGTGACGTCACGCCTTTACCTCAGCGACATTATAGCTCTGCACACTTACGTCAACAAGGATGTCCGGTTCGTCCTCCACAATAAGGATCGCGATAATTGGCGGCGGCCTAGCCAGCGCCGCTCTCATACGTGGCCTTCTACGATATCCTCACATTGCCGCCGACATATACGAATCACGTCCTACGTTCCGAGATGAAGGCCCGGGACTCTCTTTCACGACTACGATGCAGACCATGTTGGCTGCTATCGACCCAGAATTAGAGCAATGTCTCAACGGCGCCGGCGCGGTCCTTACCACTCCTGAAATACGAGTAGCTGCGGGCCCACATGCAGGAAGAGAGATAAAAGTCAACGGTCACGGGCCAAGGTGCAAGAAGAATATCAGCCGTCAAGCCTTCTTGACCGAGATGCTCAACGGCGTGCCACGTCGGATGGTGCACCCGGGTACGCGGATAACGTCCGTCACCGAGGTGCCCTCCGGACAAGGGTTACTGTTGACATTCGCCGACGGGACGCAGATCATGTACGATATCGTCATAGGCGCTGATGGTGTCCACGGCTTTACGCGGCCGTTGATTTTCGGCTCCAACGAATCCTTGGTGAAGCCTCGCCCCACGGGATTCTGGAGCTTGCCGCTCAAGGTCCCTCTGTTAAGAGCACAGCAGGCCATGGGCGCTCAGTACCTAGACCCTATGAACCCACGACAAGTAGGGTTTATCGGAGACGGCTTTTGTATGATATACAACATCCTGGACGGTGGCAGCGAGGTTGAGATCGTCGTCAGCGGGAAGACCGACGAAGTCGAGGAAGAGAATGGGCAGAGCGGGGCTCAATGGGCTAAACTTTTCACTCCGGACGAGTTCCAGGAGTTATTTGTTAGAAACCAACTACCTGTGTGCCAAGGCATGGTGGATGTGAGTGCCCCTTTCTGCCCCCTCTCATTTTAGTAACCCCATTTCCCCCGAGGAAACAATAACATTAACGTACACCATGCAGATTATCCAGAGCGTCTACACTGTTCAGGTAGCAGCGATATGCCAACTGGAACACCGACCAGCGCCGACCTTCGTGACGAAGAACATATGCTTGGTCGGCGACACCGCGCATAGCATGCCACCTTTCCAAGGCGCCAACGTCGGCATCGCCATAGAAGAAGCCTTGGTACTAACTACCCTTCTTAGCCGTCTGCCCTCGAAAGCCGCGATCCCAGCAGCCCTACAAGCGTACGACCAAGTCTGTCGGCCTCGAGCTGAACGCGTCGCCAGGTCGAGTGGCGAGATAGGGCTCCTTGTCACGGGGCGATACCCAGGGGTTGGGACCGACGCAGATCTGCTGCAGCAACAAATGCGGAATAAGTTTGATTTTATGGATGGGGACAGCGATACTCTAAGGGCTACTGCCAGTCTAATTATGGATCAGTTACTGGCGACCGGGTCGTCGTGGTCACCTTAAGGCAGATCCGCACGCTCATCCAGTTCTCAACCAGGTTTCCTTGCATCTCCGTTCTTGTATTTCCTTACATTGTGCTATAAATAGGGTTTCTAGGTCCTCGGGATAGGCGAACACGGGAATTCCACGAGGGATTGAAGAACATTGTATTTTCCTCCTATGGACTATATAACGCATGGCGGTTCAGGCTGGCATTAGATTGGGGCGTATACGAGGGAATGGATTTAGGTATATACACGTAGGTATCCTTGACAGAATAAAGCTAGCAACGAACATTTGGAATTACGTTGATATAATTGATATGTTATCAGCGCCGAGTATATGCCTGAATAATCTTCTCAATCAGATTCCCCGATGAGGTCCTCATTTCTGATCGGTGGCCATGCATCTGTATATCCGGTAATTATGGAAAAATAGAGCGTCAACCAATGACCATCTTTTGTATAGTCTATACAATAGATCCTCGGTTTTCTAGGTATCGATTTGAGTGGCTGGAGTATAATTCGTAATTAAAATTGATTGCTCTCACATAATCAGAACCGCAAGTCATACCCGGCACATGGCTTGAAAATGTTGAAAGGGAGTTCACTTATTATGGGTCGGGGTATGTCATGACATTGGCTTGAACTCGATCTGCACATGTTATTTCTCACTGTACGCGTTTCATTACCCCTCGTCGGCGACTGTCACGATGCTTTGGTCTATTATCCTGTCCTTCGCGGCGTCCGTCGATGCGGCGCCGCAAACTACTCCGATAAAGGGACCTGGGAGTAACAGCCTCATCCGGTTTGGATGCAGCCAGGTCGTCATCGAGCGACTTGACCCGTAAGCTCAGCGATCCCGAAGATCAGTTTCGGACATCGTGCCTGATACGTGATTTTACAGCCTCGTTAATCCAGGGGTAAACCCGTCTCCACACTTACACCAAGTTGTCGGGGGAGTATGTAATCACTCTGACCTCTTGACATTAGCTCGCAACGACTAACTGTTATAGAACGCCTTCAACGCTTCGATACCATCGACTGATGTCTCCAGTCTTGCCTCGTGTACAACATGCACCTTTAGCGATGACTTTTCCAACTATTGGACGGCGAACTTATACTTCAAGGCCAGAAACGGAACTTACAAAAGAGTCCCGCAAATCCCGAACAGGTTTTTCGAAGGAGAGCAGGGCGGTGTTACCGTGTACTACCTCTCCCCCGGAAAGAACACGGTTACTGCTTTCAAGCCCGTATGATCAATAACCCCTCTGATCCGAATCGAAAATTAATGACATGACTATTCAGGGGTTCCGTATGTTATTTGGTGATTCTATGCGACGCGAGAAACTGGGCTCAGGGCTGAAGTCTCAGAGCTGCTTCCGCTGCTTCACCGGTCCGAACTTCAAGGGAGACGACTACTCCCCCTGCGCCGACCCCAAGCTCGACACGGAAGAGTTCCCTCACGGACCCTGCCTAGGCGGTATTCGATCAAACATCCATTTTCCGACGTAAGACCACAAACACCATATCTTCGTTGCCGGAAACGCGTACTGATGGCATACGTAGCTGCTGGGACGGAGAACGTTTGGACACGCCGAATCACCAGGATCACGTAGCGTATCCAGTCGGCGGCCCTTCATCATTTGCCACTACTGGTGAATGCCCATCGACTCACCCGATCAAGATCCCCCAGCTCATGCTCGAGGTACGTACTACTAGTCCTGCCCCTTTTCCATGTTACACAAGAATTCTGCATAGGGGATCTCGGTGTGAAAGTTTATGCCATCACATTTCTTCCAAACATGTGCATTGACATGGCTTTTCTGATAGATCGTTTGGGATACCACTGCGTTCAACAACCCCGATGATTGGCCCGAGGATGGCTCCCAGCCGTTTGTTTTAAGCACGGGAGATAAGTAAGAGGAATCCCAGTCGTGCTACTATAGATCATGATGTTGATTTGGACATAGTACTGGATACGGCCAGCACGCTGATTACGTCTTCGGCTGGAAGGGTGATGCACTGCAGAGGTTGATGGACAACGCCTGCTTTGGTAACACATGCACAGGGGTCGAGACGCAGGAGTTTGCGGAGGCTAACAAATGCTCTGTGCCGAACACGGTTGATGAGGTCACTGAAGGATGTAAGTCAAACACTACGTGGTTGGTTGGTTCGTCGTGAATGGGTTCTAACAATGAAGCAGGGCTCGAGCAGCTCCCTGGCGATGGAAGCGGAGCTTAGTCATCCATAATATCCAACTTTCTACACACCTCGGTACCGATATAAGGGATAAGGGTGGAGGAAGGCGTGGGTTCTAATTCCTTAATTGAGCTAGCAATCCATTGTTTTCATGTCTAGTAGATAAGGCAGCTTAGAATTGAAGGATTCCTTGAACATGTGATTTTCCACAATATATTTAAGGGGCGATATGAAGCTAAAATCTGACATCAATGACTTGTAATACATTCTACTTCGTGAGGGTCCTATCTATCAATAAATACATGGTTGTTGTAGGTGACTCAGTTTATAGTTGGCATCGCCATTTCTTGTTGTGTCGGGACATCATCCCGCGACCATCTCGCCGTGACAGTCTGCAGCTGGGAAAAGAAATTGATGCCTGGGCGCCCGTAAAACGTATTGGCACCACCGCCAGCAATGCTCTTTTTATTCCCGGTAAAGGAGAACATAGGAAGCGGCACAGGCAGTGGGACGTTAATCCCAACTTGGCCAGCTTCGATCCGCCGGCGGAAGCTTTCCGCAGCTGAGCCGGACTGGGTGAATATGACGGCGCCGTTTCCGTACTCGTTGTTGTTGATGATGTCAATTGCCTCATCGAGAGTTTCGGCGCTCAGACAGACTAGTACGGGACCGAATATTTCCTCGCGATAACAGCGCATGCTCGGGGTTACCTTGTCGATGATCGTCGGGGCTACCCAATTGCCATTTGGATATTTATCGGGCGCGTATCCGCGGCCGTCGAGGAGAATATTTGCACCTTCTTGCTTCGCCGATTCTATCAGGGATTCAATTCGCTCCTTGCTCTGTGGTGAGATCACGGGCCCAAGATCTGCGCCTGGTTCGAAACCTCCGTCGGTTCGGACCGCTTTGGAACGCTCGACGAGTTCAGGTAACCACTCCTTAGCCTTTCCGACCAAGATCAATGCGCTGAGCGCCATGCATCGTTGTCCCGATGCACCGAAGGCTGCTCCTATCACACTCTTGATGAAGTGGTCCTTTCCACTGTCGGGAAGCACTATTGCGTGATTCTTCGCTCCCAAGTTCGCCATGACACGCTTACCATTGGCAGAGCCCGTCGTGTAGACATACTCACCAGCTTGGTTGCTACCGACGAAGCTAATGGCTTTGATTGCCGGCTCGTGTAGAATGAAGTTGACGGCTCTCTTTGAGCCATGTATAATGTTGATGACACCATCTGGGAAACCTGCGGCGCGCGATAGTTCCGCGAGAATCATTGCCGCGCCAGGAACCCTTTCAGACGGCTTGATGATCAGGGTGTTTCCTGTGATAGTGGCGACAGGTAAAGTCCAAAGCGGAATCATCGAGGGGAAGTCTGGAGTTATCAGCAAATTTAAGGCCTGTAAGCAAAGAAGGGCTGGCCGAAATGGCACATACTAAAAGGACAAATAGCGGCGACCACTCCCAAAGGTTCCCGGTATGTCCTTGTCTCCATATCCTTGGCAACTTCGAGAACCTCCCCTTTGAGGAGCTCGGGCGCAGCACACGCAGCCTCAGCAACCTGAAGACCACGTAACACATCACCTTTGGCATCTGCAAGAGTCTTGCCGCCTTCCTGGGTGATGACTGCGGCGAGCCTGTCCATATTTTGGCGGATTAAGGCGACGAATCTGAACATTATCTGCTGCTTCGCCATTATGCTGGTTGCCCGCCATTTCGGGAATGCCCGCTGAGCGGACTGCACGCTAGCCTGTAACTCTGCATCGGTGCTGCAGGGAACTCTCGTTACGAGGTTATTCGTAGCTGGGTCATGAAGTTCAATGAATTCCGTAGTCTCGGAAGCCACGAATTTATTATCCAGAAATTGCAGGGTGTCAGTTACGTTGGCGAGCTTCTCATGCGACGTTGGGAAGCTGTCCGTAGTTGTAGGGAGCTGCTTGTCAGTGGCTTGGGTCCGTATGGCTGGAGTCGACATTTTCGGAAGATTTCAAGGTATGCTCGAGGTGAATGTTACAAGGATGGATGTCGAAAGAAGAATTATCCGGAAGAATAATGACGGTGTGTTGGAGAATCGATTACTCCAATCGCTGTGGATACTATCAGGTGAAGTCCATTGGCGCGGGATTTCATCTGGTGTTATAAAATAAGCGAGCGCGCTCTCAAATCAAAGGCCTACGAGATACTATGAAGCTGCGAATATCGGATCGCCGAAAACCGGGCAATTCGAATCCGTTGGTAGAGTTACAAGTGTACTCGTCTTCACTGGTCCAGATGCTAACAGAAACCTCCACTTCCGGTGGGGAGCCGAAGAAAGGGGGCCTATCATCTCCTGGGTTAGCAATAAGAGGGAGCAAGTGAGCACCTGAGCGCCTGAGAAAAAGCACTTGGCAGTATCTCTACAAACGCCTAATTTCCATCAAGCTACTATGTCGGCCAATCCGCAATTCCGTAACCTAATTCGTTTCCTTGACGAATCGCGGGTAGAACACTACGGCGACGTCGGAGATAATTCCTTAGACAGCATCGTAGGCTTAGAAGTCGAACTCCTCCATGATATCGACAACTTGACCCGAACGGGGAAGAAAGCAGTTGTGCACGAGGTTCGTTAAACTCAGATCGAATAGTTCGTATATCCTGCTGATAATCTTGATAGTTGTTGCCGCCGATTGCCTCAACGCCTATTTTTGTCTGCATCGGACTCAATTATAGAGACCATGCGAAAGAAGCCGGAGTGAGTAAACTCAATCAATTCTTAGATGAACCTGTTCTGAAACTCATTCGTTAGCTTGACATTCCACCTAACCCGGTGGTCTTCACCAAACCCTCGGATGCGTTGGCAGGCCCGACATCTGAAATCATTGTGCCCTCCGAGGCCAAAATGATGGACTACGAGGTTTGTCATCAATCATGCATCCAACGTACGGTTCTGTATAATTGACGCTTGTCCCAGGCGGAACTATGCGTAATCATCTCAAAAACCGGGAAGAATATCTCCGAGGATGATGCGCTCTCCTATGTCCTAGGATTTACAGCAGGCAACGACTTGTCATCGCGATTCTGGCAGCGTGCTCCACGATCAGGTGGCCAATACTGCTTCGCAAAGTCCTTTGACGGGTTTGCGCCGCTAGGGCCGACCATCCTCCATCCAAGCCTCGCAACCGAGGACCTGCAGATCCAAACGCGAGTCAACGGGGAGGTGAGACAGAACGCGAGCACTAAAGAAATGATCTTTACTGTCAAGCAGATCATAGCGCACGTGAGCAGAGGCACGACACTACGGAAAGGAACTGTCATCATGACAGGAACCCCCGCGGGCATTGCGGGCAAGATGCCGGGACAGCCCTGGCTCAAACACGGGGATGTGGTGGAGGTTGAAATCAGCCAAATTGGATGTCTCAAGAATAAGCTCATCTTTGAGACGGAACAATAGATGCTCTAGGTGAATAGAAATGCGTCTCGTCAGCTCTTTCACGTCACGTTTCGTACTAAGAGTTGTGCCCCTTAGTAAGATCCGGTGGAGTTCCGGGCTGGTGTAAGACTTGACCTAGGATAGCATCCAGAACACATTAAGCTGTGTCACAATACCTACCTAGGTGTTTAGTAGGTAGGCAATCAATTGATTCAAGATCTAGTGTGCTCCGTGTGGTTAATTCCAGTTCATATCACTCTCATGCTTCTAGCTTCCTTTCGTTTTTGCCAACCAGGTTTGAGCTCAAGCGTCCACCATGTCTACCTGTCATTGTTTCAGTGGAGTACCAGCAGATGGTAAGTAAGAGCAAAGCATCTCAATGTCATTATGTTTTTCAATAACAGATAAAAACTGACAAGCCTTGGTCAGCTGATTTCAAGCCATCTGGTTCCTTTTCTACCATCGCTGGTTTGCAGGTATACAAGTCGACGCCTCGCAACTTGGAGTCTCATTCCAAAGGGAGTGTGCTGTACTTCCCTGATGGCTTCGGTCTTGCAAGACACAACCAGCGTCTAGCAGACATGTATGCTGAACATGGTAAGTATCAACGACATGATAGGAAAGGATAACAACATGGAACTAGTCATTCTGTTCATTCCGTGGTAACAAGTTAATGAATCATCCAGGCTATGAAACCACAATCGTCGATTATTTCGAAGGGGATGCCTTACCCGATTTCTTCATGAAGTATCTTCCTGGAACTGACTTGGATTCTTACGACAACTTGACCCCAGAGGTAAATTTCTCTTCCCCAGCTCCTCGCTCACAGCTCCATTAATGCATTTTCGCGGTAGGAGAAAGACGTCATTCGTAAAATCCACATGCCAACTTGGCTGGCACGTCACCCTCCGAGCCATATCGCGTCGCTTTTGGGCTCTTTCCTACCGGAGTACTTCAAGACAGCCACTACTGATGTTTATATAGTCGGACACTGTTTCGGGGGCAAGCATGCCCTCAATCTTGCCCGGAACGAGGCGGATGTGACATCGGTCATTGTGTTTCATCCCGTAAGTGAACTCAGCTTCCACCACCAATAAAATCTGCTTGTCTTAATAATTCATCCACATCAGTCATTCCTGGACGCCACAGACACGGGTGGCTTGAAGAAACCTGTTTTTATGGGACTGGCTGAGACAGATATCTTCACGCCGGAGCTTGGCAGCGCCATGTTATCGCAATTGCCGAAGTCTGGGACGAAGTACAAGTTACTGGTCTACGGAGGAATGAAACATGGGTTCGCGAGTCGATCAGACCTCGGGAACGAGTTGGAGAAGGATATGTTCGCGGAAGCTTTCAATGACGGGCTGAGGTGGATGGAGTCGACGGCTTCGAACCGCAATTCTCACTAGCAGCAGCACATATGTTGATCTACGTAGTATTATCTAGTACCTGATGAAGAATGTGATGAATGAATTCGTATTGTATTCTTATCTGACCTACACCCTGTTAAGTGAGACACCGTTGATGCCGTTATAAGCGGATCTACCCGTCAGGTTTAATTAATTGTGGTGTAGCTTCTGCACTATTGTCCCTATTTTGGGCTAGTTTTCAGCTGTGAATGCGGAATGTAAGGGATCATCTAGCCCCATAAATAGGTACCTACCTATCAGGTCAGGTACCTGCCTAGTGCTACCTAGGCGTGCTGTGGAGTAACTGTGATTTCCAACTAATTTTTTGGTCTAAATCTGAGGCTTAGATTTAGTGGAATAGAGTCGTAATAGGTAGCTCGTATGGGGTCCGTGTAAGCTCTCAGTGACCCTACCGAGGAAAATTAGTAGAAAGAGGTAGGAAGGCAGGAAGGTAGGAGCCTTCTTTACACCGGAACTCCAACGGGAGCCGAAAGTAACCCACAATTCTCGCTTTTATCGGCATTGCCCGGGATGGGTATTTTCGGGACCCTCATTGGAGCTCCGGTCGAAGTTCGCCTCCATCTCGGGACGTCATAATTATGCTGTACATATCGGTGTTACGAATAACCCCGCCATTTCGCTCTTTCTAGACCGGCGACATCCTAGGAGATCACAAATCAGAGTCACCTCGCGCCTTCGCGCTTTAAGGGGCGCTCTAATTACAGCGGGTCGTTTCCGAGAGCGCTTTATAGAAAAGCTCTCGTGTTACATCCCATACCTATTCTCTCTGCAACTCTACTTCATTACTTACTACCTTCACCATTGTATAACCCTACTTTACGTTTTGTACATTTCCATTTTCGGCATCTACAACATATCAGAAGAAACTTCATAATGTCTTCTACCACCCCGCAAACTCTCCAGGGCAAAGTCGCCATCGTGACCGGCTCTAGCAGGGGTATCGGCAAGGGCATCGCCCTCGAGCTAGCCCGCCGCGGCGCCAACGTCACCGTCAACTACGCCTCGTCCGCAGGCGCCGCCGAAGCCACAGTCAAGGAGATAGAGGCGCTGGGCGTGAAGGCCATCGCCGTGCAAGCCGACGTGTGCAAGCAATCCGACCTCGACGCCCTCTTCGACAAGACCATCGCGGCGTTCGGCCGCATCGACATCGTCGCCAGCAACAGCGGCATCGAGTCCTTCGAGCGCGCCGTGGACGTCACGCCCGAGCGCTTCGACCACGTCTTCCACGTCAACGCCCGCGCGCAGTTCTTCGTCGCCGTCACCGCGTACAAGTACATGACGCGGTCCGCGGCCAAGACCAACGGGCGCATCATATTGACGTCTAGTATCGCGGCGAGGATCATGGGCGTTAGGGACCATGCTCTCTACGCCGGATCGAAGAGCGCTGTCGAGGGAATTACGCGCTCGTTGGCTACTGATTTCGGTCCTAATGGGATCACGGTTAACGCGATTGCTCCCGGTGGCGTGAAGACGGACATGTTCGCCGAGGCTGCTATCAACTACATCCCCGGCGCTGATAGGGCGACGTGGACTCCGGAAAAGATCGAGGGCGCCTTGGCTTCTGCGTGCCCTCTTGGTCGTGTGTGTCTGCCTGAGGACATAGGCAGGATCGTGGCTTGGTTGGGAAGCGATGATGCTGGTTGGATCACGGGCCAGACAATCCTGTGCTCTGGTGGCTCTTCTCAGTAGTAATAGTTTGTTTATCGTTCGTGCTAGTAAGGGGGGAGCTTTAAAGGGAAGCGGAGGTTGCGGCTTAGTCATGATAGAGGCTGGGCATACGTCTTATGTCCAAGATATATCCACCTACATAGATAGGAAATACGAAAAATACTCTACGCTATGCCCATTCCCGTTCAGATTGAAACTAGTCATCTAGATAATTTAATCATTAAATTATGAGTCTTATTAACTATACTGCCCGATCGGTAATATACTCAGTCAATGTTCGTGTGATTGGGGTCGAGCTTGGCATTTCTTACTATGTGCAGTTTTTACTCCTTTTTAGACTAGACAAATCCAAGATCGATAGCAAATCTCTTATTTGGCCATTCCGAAACTACCTTCTCATCATCTGATGAGCGCTCACTAACTAATACATGCCAATATGTCGATACAACTACCATTCCGGTACCTCTACTACCAAGAACTAGGTACTAATCCTCCCAGTCCTATTCAGCCATCACCTCCTATCACGCTTCCCAATGTTCGGTCTAGCTTTAATACTCTTCTCGTCCTCGCCGCTCCTGACTCTCTTAACGAAGTCATCCGCATTGAAGTCTACGCCCACCGGGTTTTCCTCGAAGTCTTTGGAGGCCATGAAGTCCACGGCCTCTTGCACCGTGTCGTAGTTGTCCACCTGGAACTCTATCTCGTTCCCGTCGGGGTCCTCGTAGTACATGCTGGTGCTCATGCCGTGGTTCACGCACCACACCGGCTGGATGCCGACGGCTTTTCGCTGCTCGTACGCCGTCGCCAGGTCGCTCAGCTTCTCGAACCCGAACGCGACGTGGTGGAGACCGACTTGGGGCCCCTCGGGTCCACGCCTGTGCGAGTTAGGATCTGCGACAACGGCGAGTCGGTGGTGTTCGTAGTCGTAGCTTAGGAATGCCAAGCGGTGGGATTTGTGTGTGATCTTCGCACCGAGCAGTGTCACGTAGAAGTTCACCAGCCTCTCGTAACCCTCAGGGGTGGTTCGAAGGACTACATGACATAATGCGACAGGGGATACCGAGTTGGGTATCTGTTTAACAGAAGCGGAGCCGTTGGCAGTCATGGTGGATATTATGGATGTGAAGTTGCCCAAGTCTAGGTAGTATGTCCGTCTTCTAGAATCCTAGATGACTTGATATTGGATTGATTCTGCGAAAATATCTTGATAAGGATGTTTAATTAAACCTTTTGATTTATATCGGGATGCTATTTGTCAAAACGGCTTAATAATGCGAATTGTCACCATGACCCGATGTGTACAAGTAACCTTGAATTTACGGGTTCCCCACCGGCATCGTCTTTGTCCTCTTCTACGTCATTCAACACCCTCCACCGGGTCTACTAATTACTGCTGATTGATGTTGTGACACACTCATCTCGGCAGTTACGAGATTTTTCTGGTGTTTATGGCATTTGTTGCGCGTCTACGAAGTCTGACCCCGCCCCCGGAAATGTGATATGGCACCCTGTTTCCCGTCCGGGAGAGGAGATACCAGATGATAAATACACGGCTTGATATCGACGAAGCCGGTTTCCGAGCGCTCGGATCATGAATAATCTAATTCATACGAGCGAAACTTACCATGGATACCACCCATACGCCTCCAGCTTTACATCATCGAATGCCGATAGTCTTCGGCCCCTTCCCAGGCCCTAGACAATCGTTCGATGGGAATCGTCGCGACGGATCTGCTTCAACGAATAGGGAAGCGTTCCTAACTTTCACGACGCCAAAGTCCAAGCTTATCAGCTTGCTTCCACCGGGTTTCTCATTTCAAGACACCCCAGCGACAAGCGTATGTGCGTATGTCACTGTCGCACCCAAGCGTCTGGATAATCTCGAATGGTTGGGATACCGCGGATACAATCTCTTCAGTTTCTTCATCCACGGGGTCCAGTACACGTCACCAAATGGTGTGGTACGCAAAGGCACATACCTTCCCGTCCTATGGGAAGACATGGCCGACCCGATCATCAGCGGACGAGAGGAACTTGGGTTTCCGAAGTTGTTCGCGGATATCTCGATCCACGAGACCCAGGGGCAGTACCAGATGTCTGCCTCGTGGATGGGGTCCCGCTTCGTTGATTTCAAACTGGAAGGACTCCACGAGGTGGAGAGTTACGCGGCGCCGCTCGCGCCCAAAGAAGCAGGCGTCGATGAAGGGACTCTTCTGTGGCGCCACATGCCGACGCCAGGTCAGCCGGGTATCAAAGAGGTCGACTACCCGGTTTTTGTTTCACATGCCGAGGAACGGAAGATTCAGCCCGTGACAACTATCCGACGTTATGTCGGGACATCCGGAGAATTGAAGTGGCATCCGCTAGACTGGCAGAGCCTCCCTACTCTACATCACATAATCAAGCAATTAGCAGATATCCATATTACTGAGATTGTGCAGTGTGGTCTGACGGAGAAGGTCGGGAACTCGGATCTGTCTTCGGCGAAGAATGCCAACATTTGAAGTTGACCTAGGAATTTTTGAGTATGACTATAGTTACCTATCATAGGTATAGGCAGTTAAATGAATTGTAGTCGTCTCGCTTGTCGCCATGCCCCCCCGTGAATGAGCCTCCCCGAGATCTAGATGCGCCCCTTCACAGATCTCCTCCACAAATTACCCTGAATTCCCCAGATCATGAGTTTAGGCTACGCCTTTTCGATGTCAGCCCTTCGTGCCGGCACTCCACCGGCAATTTGGTCGGATATAGTAACGGGATGGAGGAGTCAGCCGGCGCTAGGAGGAAATGAATGGGTTTATTCTCGTATGACATCTGTCATTGGTGTTATAGACATAAAAAAGAATCCGTCAGTGAAGAGAGCATAATTACCAAGCATTGAGACGCATCGGCGCTTCCAGGATTGAAATTGCCCCCCAAAAATATTTTTTAGAAGTGAAGAGAAGTTTCAAATTTATACGATGGGTTCTCTACACAACTTTTCAAACGGAACTTCCGCATCTAAAACAAATGGCGAAAGTAACGGCACCTCCGAAGCATACGCATACGCGTCGCATCAAGGTGACACCGTCCCTGTTATTATTGTCGGCGCAGGACCGGTAGGCCTCCTTCTCGCCCTCCGACTCGCGCAGAGTAACATCCGCTCCGTCATCCTCGAACAAGAAACAACCCTCGGCGCAGCACCACGTGCCATTGGTTACTATGGTCCGGTACACAACGTCTTTAAAGAGGCCGGCATCTACGACCAGGTCGCCAGAGAAGGCATGCCGTCCGGCGGATACGTGTGGCGGACGCTCCCGACCGAGGATCAGAAAGGGACGAAGAGTTTGGGGTCGGTGCTATGTCAAAACATAATGTGTCGACCAGACTCAGACGGGAAGTACAAGATCTGCACGTACTCAATACAACTCGCTCAGTGTCGCCTTGCGGAGATCATGCTGGAAGAATTGAAGAAGACGGGACTAAGTGAAGTTCTTTGGGGCCACCGTGTGACAGGACTCTCCCAGGACGACAGTGGGGTTACCATCACTGCCGTCTCAGAGAAAGGGGAGTCGAAGAGCCTCCAGGGCCTTTATCTTGCTGGTTGCGATGGCGGCAAGTCGGATGTTCGAAAATTGCTCGGCATTCGCCTCGCGGGACATAGCTGGCCAGAGCGTTTCATCGCCACCGACGTCCTTCGCGCCGCCCCTGTCGTTGCAGATCCACCAGTGCACTTCACTGTGGATCCGAGATACTGGGGAGTCGTGACGCCGTTAGAGCACGTCAAGCCAGGAGTGAAGGGATTATGGCGGTACAGCATGGCTGTCCCAGCGTATGAGGAAGCTGAAGATGGCAGCAAGATATTTCTCACCGATGAACAAGTCCTCGAACCCAAATACGTCAATTCGCTCCTCCTACGACAATTAGATGGCCCTCGACCAAGCGACCATGTCGTCGTTCGGAAAAGCCTGTATAAAATGCATCAATTGCTCGCGAGCACGATGCACCGAGGTCGGTGTTTCCTCGCCGGCGACGCCGCCCACATCAACAATCCTATCGGAGGATTAGGTCTGTGTACTGGACTCCTTGATGCAGACGCTTTACATCAGACGCTTCAAATTGCCTTCTCTTTGGGAGAGGAGAAACGCCATGCTCCGAATACGAACGGAGCAAGGACTTCAGGATATGGCAACCGCCAAACTATTGACCCTCAGGCTCTTTTTTCGCGATACTCATCGGAGCGCCGACGCGTTTTCCAAAACATCATTCACCCTTACAGCAGCGCGAACAAGACACGACTTCACAGTGCGGACCCCGAAGATACGGCAAGGGAAGATTGGTACTTTCAAGCCCTGCGGAGAGGTGATCCGAAAGAGTTAGAGAGCATTAATGCCCCGCTATATAATGGCTGGAGGACAGACATGTGGAGCCTCGTCGGCAAGTCTCTTAAAGACGCCTAGAGTCAATGGGAAAGTATGCAAAATCTTAAGATTTGTATAAATATGACCATATGTTCAAAATAGGGCTTCTTTTTTTCATGAGATTGCGGAGGCATATACCTAACGAGTTGCGAGTGGACGCGACTCGCTCATTTACTGTTCAGAGCATTCCTACGGCGCAAGAGTTGATTTAACTTGCCTCGAATCCCTTCGCAGACCCTTGTCGCAACCCCTGTATCAAAAACTAATAAACATGCTTCCAAGACAAGATTAGGATATTCTAGCGTGACTGGTCTTCCTGTTCCCGTTGGATTTTTAAGGGCCGGAACGAGAGATGGAGAACGGGAATCCCACGGTAAGCCGACGATATCGTCTTTGCTAGTCCCTCTGACTAAATTCCAGCTATAGGGGTCAAGGCTGTCTCCTTCTTGTTCATCGATCAAGAGATATGTCGCTGAAGAAGCTGATGCCCATAACGGTCCGTAAAAAACGCTGCATGCCCATAAACAAAGTGTTGACCGGTACAAAGCTGCTGGCCACCAAGGCGGTCTGGTTTTCCGGTCGAGCGTGCGAAGGAGATTCAAGATCCGACCTGCGTGAAATACGGCCTCTTTAGGGCTATGCACAAAGGAGCCCGCCTCCTGGGAGAATTGACGAAGCTCCCTATCCGACAATTCGCGTCGAGCTAGTTCCTCAATATCAGGGATACTAGCAACTGTATTCAGGTTTATAATATGATAAGTGATAAGAGTTGCAGTGATCAGTGCATTGTTCGTATGATCATCATCTGCCGTTGTCGACCCCCACGACCCTGACAGGCTTAGCTTGTATAAGTCAAGCCAACGGTTCAGCAACGATCTTATTTCATGCATTCGGACGTGCGTAGAAGCCTTTGTGATGGGAGAGAAGGATCGAGAGCATGTAACTTCTCCAAGACAGTCGAGCAATTGTCGACAACTATATACGAGTCCATGCAGTGGTTGTAGAAGCAATCGTAGAGTTAAGGGATTTAGATATTGTTGTTTTTGTGGCGTGAGGTTGTCATTTAGGAACCATTGAAAGAGTGTACGTAGAGACGGCTGTGGCAAGGGTTGTGTAGAGTAAGATCCAATACCCGAGTCATCGTCGCGTGTGAAGAGCTGCTGCCACGTTGTGACGTCAGGAGCTAACCACAGCTTTTCGCTACTAGGAAGCGAGGAGTTCAAAGCCGAAACGGGGATATGAAGATTTGAGTCCTGGTATAAGCTCATTTCTAAATCTAAGAGAACCCATGCATATGCCAGCCTATTACTCAGAAGTAAGCACAAAAAAGCACACTACCTAACGATGAAACCATGGAAGGACCTAAGACATACCTGATAATTCTCTCGCGTTCTAGCCATCGGGTCCTAGCCAATTCACCGTCGCCACCAGAGTCCGCATAGTTGTCGCGGATATCGAAAAGGCCGCCGTTTCGAACCATCTGCAGTCGTTAGCAATTAGATGAAGTCGTTCTTTAGGTTGGAGGGACAATTTCATGGAACCGTACAGCAATATAGATGCCTCGCTGGCCAGAACCAATATCCATCAGCCATTTGTCACCGCTCCAAATGGCTTGAGTAATGAATAATAGGGCCGAGTGCACAGGAAACGAGTGGTGGCATGTCGAAACATCCTTCTCTATCAAATCGAAAAGAGATATCCTACAAACTTCCGTCAGTCCCGCCGAAAGACGACGACCCTCGGTTGCGGGGTCTGAACTAGCCGCCTGGGCAATCATGAGCAATATTAACAACGTCCCTGCACGATTATAGCTTCCTCCAAGTAGGAGGTTCGCATCCAAAATTCCCCCCGGTATGAGTTTGTAGAAAGGTTCAAACAGGCGCATGTATTCTCCGAGGAAATGATCGAGAGTCGCGGCAGGTGGTAAGACGAGGAAACCGCGGGATATTTCACTATTCGGAGATGCTGCGTCAACAGAGACTGCTGCAGGATCTAATTTGTGAACCTCGAGGGCCTTTTGGAGGAACGACTGAGAAATGGCTGACAAGGTGTCTCGCGTATTTTCCAACAGCGGCATACTAATAATCTTGTCCGTAAAGGTTGGACTGGAGAAATCGAGATCAAACCAACTCCAAAGTCTATCATATTTTGGCATCTGACTGAGACTTTCCAGGAAGATTCCAGCGGTCCTGGGACAGGTAACAGGGTCCTTAATAGGATTACACCGGAAGGACGACCAGTAGCCCCGACCTTCGAGAACAGCCGGGTGCTCTAGGGCCTCAGCCATAGGGTGGGCAGACGAGTCCCAGGGACCGTCATGAGTGTTTTGAGGTGACACTTGCAAGTGTACGGTAGATGGAACACCAGATGGATCGCTTTGCCCTCCGATAAAATCTGGGACACCGGCCGTTACGTCACTGTTGGAATTGCTAGGAACAAAGTGCCTAAGATTTGAGGTTTCAATTTCATGACAACCATCTGTGGCTGGCCACTCTACTAGGGATGGAACATGTTGATCCAAACCAGCTCCAGGTGCCATCAAATTTTCTTGGCTAGATACCGGTTCGGTCGCGCAATCCACGAAAGAGGGATTGTTCAAGAATACTCCTAGTCCCTTCTGAGACTGGGGTTGTGGGTGCGGTTGGGCCTCAAACTGCGCTTCAAGATGATCTATACTATGATTATCTTGACTGCGAGTTACTGGCTCAGTGGCGATATCAGCGTTCTCGCCATTATTTGTTGGGCCCGGAGAGGTATCGTGGCCATCGACGCGTACACTGTGTGGCTGGTCCGAGACAGTTGCTGCTCGTACCTTTTTTGGTTGGCGATCACAGGTCAATTTCTTAGATCGGCATCTGTTGCATGGCGAATTTGAATCACATTTAGCCTTCATCTTGGCACAATTGCGACATGCTGTCTGAGTCCGAGCTCTGACTCTGATAACGCCTGGGGGCGAGTCGGTATCAACATCTCCGTGGATTGCTAAGTGTTTTTGAAGTACATCCCTAGAAACAATTAGCAACTTGTCAATCGCATTAATGATGTAATTGGAAAATTAAATAGACACGGGGCCAGCGAACCCTCGAGAAAATGATATATGGCATATAGAACACTTAAAACGTTTGATGTTGGTGTCTGCAATAATGTTAGGTGTTGGTTGTTCTCGGGGGCTGTCATTGTCGTCGAGTCGTCGAGAAGCTGAGCTCACTTACGAGTCACCAAATGACGTTCTAGATGCTCGTTGCGCTGGAAACTCCTGCCGCAATACGTGCAGAAAGCCATCTTTGATCTCACCGCCCAGCGATTAATAACCCGGTTGACATTGGTTGGTCAGAGACGGGATATAGTCTGATGTAAGCAGGAGTCCGAAAATAAGGATAAAAATAACAGGTTAATGGACAAAAATGATGTCTGCACAATTATCGACGCTGTCTCACTGTTACACTGTCACACCAAATCCTCGATTATAACGCTGAGTCGGAACATCCGGAGAGTCGCGTTCAAAGAAGAGTAATGTCATAATGTTCATTGGAGAATGATGAAGATTGAAGGTGGTCATGGGTCTTGGAACTTTAGTTGTTAGCTGTCAAAAAGCTGAAAGAGACAGGAAGGGACTTGTCCAAAAGACCCTTAGGGGAAAAAAACCCTAGCTAATTACGTCCTGGGGACCTAGGTTATGGGCTGGGTATTAGAGTATTAGCTAGGGTATTCTTCTGGGCGCCTGCCCCACGAAGTACGTGTACTCCATACCAGCCCAAGTAGGTACGTCTTTACATAGTACGCTACTACGCCCGCTATCAAGGTCCCCGACAGACATGTCGGTATGTGAATGACCAATCATAACACCGGATTGGCTTGGTTGCAATAGGAATCCAAAACAAAGCAGCAACAAGGGAAAATCCTACTACTGCGTAGTAGCTACCTATCTAGTAAGCATATAGTTAGAAAGATCGAAAGACACCATAACCTGTGGAACAACTAATTTAGCGTTTTGCGGGGAATGGTTAAAATGGTTGAAAGTTAGTTTTGTCCTATGGAGGCAAGCAGCACAGGCATTTGAGCAGGATAGTGTACTATGTAGGTAGGTACGCACGCACGCACATGGCACTTGGCATTTAGCAGGATTGATCCTCAATATTAACCTGTCGGTCCTGCCCATTGTATTGTACATGGTCGAGCACTGAGGAGTCAGGACCGTCACGGGTAATACTACGGTACGGTGCCACCAGAAGGTGCTTCCACAATGCCGCTGTGCCACAGTGCCACTCCAATGGATGTGCCTTATCCATGGATCCCTCGAAACGTTCATACCTTCCCTGTCAAGTGCCCTGTCAAGTGCCCTGTCCACATGCGAGGTGCAAGTTCCGAATCCACTTCGGACCGGTGGAGGCCGGTGGGGGTCCGGAATGTGAAAGTCTCATTGATTCGGACAAACAATGCTGCAAAACAGGAAGGACAGACTGTGTAATGTGTAAAATGTATGCTGTATCAGATATGTTAGAAATGATGTACATACCATACAGATAAGCTTACGCAACGATCTTGCTGAAGATATGGTAGAGCAGTTCTCCATCTGGGACCAGGGTTCGCGGCTACACAGATCATCGTGGCTATTCCGACTTGCAGCACACGACAGCCACTAGTCCTTATTATATTCTTAATAGCCAGTCCCAGAGCCTGTTCTCTCCATCTCGATCAAAACCCACAACTTCATGCTTTCTTAGAGACTAATCCCCTACTAGTCCCAACACCCGAAGTCGTGAGGATGCCGTTCAAGTCTTTAAGGGAGTTGGACCCAAGTGAAGGCACAGTTCAACTGTATACTGGCAAGTCAAAGTCATTCCACGAACATGATAACAACAATTGGAGCTTGGAGTCTAACAAATAACTACAGGGAATTTCTCTAGGAATCATCTAGAGAGTAATGAAACTGTCCTCTTTCCACAGCCTTCTTCAGACCCCAATGATCCTCTGAGTTGGCCAAAATGGCGAAAACACCTCGTTTTCTTCTCTATCTGCCTCTTTGCATGCTTGAACAACTTCAGCGGAACTGTACTTTCCGATAGCTTCTTCCCTATCTCTGAAGATCTCGGTATCACTCTAGAGGATGCTGCGGGACTCATATCTTGGGGAATTCTTACCTCAGGCGTAGCCGTGAGTTTTATTCCCACTCTCCAACATGAGAGGCTTCACTAATCTCACTTTTGACCAACTAGAACTTAGTCTGGGTCCCTACGGCTATTTACTTTGGAAAACGTCCAGTATTCATCCTCTCTTGCGCCATCTGTTTTGTTGGCGCAATATGGGCCGCTGCTTCGACTAGCTATGGAAGTCTGCTGGGGGGGTGTATCTTCGGGTCTTTTGGCGGCGGAGCATCCGAAGCCTTGGGTGCTGCAATTGTCAATGTGACTACTCCCTTTTTGAACATTTAATTCAACTTTCAAATTCTCATCCGCTAATAATTTTTCTCCAGGATATCTATTTCATGCACGAAAGAGGCACCAAGATGTCGTGGTACATCATTTTCATAGCATACGGCAGTAGCTTGGGACCATTATGCGGTGGCTATCTAATTGAGTGTACATATCCATCCTTATCGTTGATATCACAAATACACCAGAAGCTAAGCATTGCAACAGACAAGGGCTGGGCATGGGGGAAATGGCTGAGTGCCATTCTTCTCGGCGTCAACTTATTGTTGATAATATTCTTTGCCCCTGAGACCAGGTTCAAGCGGTCGCCTAATCCAGTGGCGAGATCAGACTCAAGCGCGATCTCCGAGAGCCCGAGCGAAAAGATTGCTGGCAACAGATACGAATATTTGGAGGATGGAAACAACAATTTGCAATCAAATCAACCAAAC
This sequence comes from Rostrohypoxylon terebratum, assembly GCA_022497145.1. Taxonomy (NCBI): domain Eukaryota; kingdom Fungi; phylum Ascomycota; class Sordariomycetes; order Xylariales; family Hypoxylaceae; genus Rostrohypoxylon; species Rostrohypoxylon terebratum. The sequence continues at coordinate 49,509 of MU385975.1, forward strand.
AACGAAATTCATCGCAAGACTTATTGGGAACTTCTCAACCCTTGGTCTGGGGTCGATAAATCTACATCGTACTGGAGTTTGGTGTTTCGCCCCATACCTTTATTGGCTTACCCTGCATGCTTCTTTGCAACTCTTACCTGTAATTTCTCCCCTATCGACGTACGTCTGTCAACAATACTAACTTTGGCGAAGACTCTCTATCACTTGCGCCGACTGTCATGGTAAATACTGTCAGCTCAAGTGTTCTGATCCCTCCGCCATATAATTTCTCTGTCGGTGCGGTGGGCTTGATCAACATTCCGGGAATGAGTATGTCATGCCTCTGTTCTCCCATTCTCCACCATCCTTCCTAAACCTGTAGTCCCCCAATCAGATGCATTTCAATTATTTGTAATTCGTTAAACAATGACTAACATCTAGGTCTAGTTGGACAAGGAGTCGGAGCAATCATCGGTGGCGTCTGCATAGACAGATGGTCAGAATACTGCGCCAAGCGCAACAACGGTGTCTTCGTACCCGAGACACGTCTGTTCCTCTTTTTCATCCCTACGACCATAGTGTTCGTCGGAATAGTGCTTTTCGGATTTTCGGTAGAGCAACAGATGAGCTGGGCCGTCATTTTCGTTGCGTACGGACTCATGAGCGTCGGGCTGACGGGATCTGCGAGCATAACGATGACATACGTCTGCGATTGTTATTTCCCTGTTTCAGCCGAATGCCTGGAAATGATCAATGGCATCAAAAACGTCGTCGCGTTTGGATTGATCCATGGAGTGGTACCTTGGGTTGCAAGCATGGGATATGCCAAGGTAAGCAAAGAGTCCAAGATTTTTGTGGCATGATTTCCACGGCTAACAACAGACAGGCTTTCGGGACCTTGGGTGGCATATTTGGTGGCTTGATGGCGCTTGTGGTGCCGCTGATGGTCTGGGGCCCTGAGATCCGTCACCATACCTCATCCAAGTGGCGTCTGGTTAGCTGGGAACTTGAATGATCGGAGCTCCGCCAAAGAAACCAGTACCTCCAATGAGGAGGTAGCGATATGAATAGAGGATATTATTTTTAGGTTATATACCTAGTGTACAAATTGGATTAGATCAAAAGCGCGTTTGAGCAGGCTTCAAATGCCCAGAGTCGATGAGTTCTCATTTTGGAGCATCACCGGTTTGTCAATGGCCATTATTTTCTGTCTACTTCCGTTATAGTCGCATTTACTGTAAGCCCTTCTAATTAAAAATGGACTCACATCACCCAATTTCCACAATTTCTTATAGGAAACTGCAGCTTAGGGCTTTCAGAGGCAGAGGTTGGGCCCTCAAGGTTGTGAAATATTTTACGGACTTGACCTTGGGGCTGCCCGATCGGCGATCAATTCTTATTTTTCACCGTCCTTTTATAAAGTACTGATGGTAGGTACCTAAGGTACCAATGGCAAACTCCTTTACTTCATTCGGGAAAAGCGAGAGACTTCCATGTTTCATCCGGGAAGCTCCCGGGAGCTCCATGCTGTGCTCCCTTTGGCAGCTATTCAGTTGCATCAAAATGAAGCCTCTCTTTTTAGTCAGCATATATTACGGTTACGCCGAGTAACCTCGCTTCATACCAAGTTAGCCTGTGGTAAATAAACCCTTGATTTGGTGTTTTACAACAGAACCGCACAGCTAGAATCTCTGCCGAATTGGAGGAACGGGATCTTGGTCATGAAGTTTAACAACAGGGGGCAGCTTACGAGTCTAGAAACACCAGAAACCCGGGATTAAATCACCTAACCATCATTCCCCTCTTAAGATACCGGATTAGTTAACACCTATGCCTCATTAGTCGAACATTCATCAGTGCCGTGATGACTTCAACTGGATTCGAACAAGGTTCCCCGCAATCTCTGAATCGACTGCAAGATGAAATTCGATGCTCCACCATCTCCCGTGTTGATCAATTTAGGCGTGCTCCAATAATCCGTGGCCTTATTGTCAAGAATTGGAGATACCCTTGTTGAGTCGTGGCTATAAGTCATATTAACCGCCCCTGGAGGAAATGTCACCGAGTTTCCTCTGTGACATCCAACTTTTACAGACCTAAAGAGGACGTTTTCATCATGGGCCTTGGAGTTCTCGAGGATAAGCATCTCCCTCATGTGCCTGGCACAGCCCTCTTGACAGATGTCATCAGTTCTGACAATGCTCATCGCCATGGAGAACTCGCTTCGGCCCTACGCCACGGAAGGGGCAAAGACGCGGACGTGGTCTTGGTGCCGCAACCCAGCAATAGCCCAAATGATCCGTTGAATTGGCCCCTTTGGAAGAAAGATCTTATGTTGTTCTTCATTTGTATCGACACAGCCGTCGTAGGTGCTTGGGTAGGTTCCCCCTTTCAATGTTGACACTTGCTCGAAAGTGGTCTAAGGCTAAGTGTATATTCTCACTGATAGGGTCCAATGATCTCGCCCGGTTTCGTTGAAATGGCCTCCCAATTTGGAATTTCCTATAACAAGCTCAACGGAGATCTTGGATATGGTATACTCGTGATAGGATTATCATGCTTCTTCACCAACTCTATGGCCGTCGTTTGGGGACGTCGGCCGGTATTTCTTCTGGGCAATGTCCTCCTGTTTATTAGCAGCATTGGGGGATATTATTCGCATTCGTTCAGTAGTCTACTTGGCTTTCGGCTAGCAGGGTGCATAGGAATGTCCCCATTTGAAGTGTAAGTGTAACCTATTTTAATCCCAAAAAGCATTCGTAGATCTTAGCTGACTTGCCGAAGTTTGGTGACAACGACAATTGCAGATATTTATTTCGTACACCAACGTGGTGTGAGGTTGGCGGCTTGGGGTCTGTGCCTTTCGGTAGGAGTTGGGGGAGGCTCCATTATCTCCGGCTATATCATCGAAGACCTGGGCTGGAACTGGACTTACGGTATCTGCGCAATTCTGTTCGGAGTATGGATCATCGTCCTTTTCTTTTTCTGCCCTGAGACTGCATATAGACGAAACGATTCATTCAATACGGATCTCGGGACAGGGCAGAGCAATAAAGAAGAGCTAGCCCGACATGACAGCTCGAAGAAAAAGATTGATAGCGGATCACTCGAGGCTGGAAACGACGAGGTTGAAGTCGAAGTCGTAGAACATCCCGCGACTGATATTACGTGCTCGGAGAAAAAGCATAGCTACTGGCACGACTTGAAAATCTATAACGGGAGAGTATCAGACGATCCATTCTGGAAAGTTCTCACTAGACCGTTGATGATGCTCTTGTTCCCGCAGGTCTTATTCTCATTTTTCGCATATGGACTGACGACCTCTTGGCTTGTGGTGGTGGGTTCGGTGTTGGCTCAGTTGTTCACAGCACCGCCATATAATTTCAGTGTTTCCGGAGTTGGACTTGTCTCCATTGCTTCTCTTATTGGCGCCATCGTTGGAGCTTTTATTTCGGGGCCGATCGCTGATTGGGTCATAAAGGCGATGTCGAGAAGAAATGGAGGCATATACGAACCCGAGTTTCGACTTGTTCTTATTGTGATCAGTCTAGTTCTAGGAGGCATGTCCTTTTTCGGGTTTGGATGGTCACTTCAAAGGCAAGATGCCTGGATTGTCCCGGTCATATTCTATGGGTTGCAGTATTTCGGCGTTGGGTTCATGACTATCGCCGTTTACGGCTACCTAACAGATTGCCATCGGGATAAGGCTCCAGAGGCATTTGCGGCGATCAATCTGAGGAACATCTATTCTTTCGGCATGAATTATTTTATATCTGATTGGATCAGCCATCAAGGTCCCAAGGAAGTGTTTTGCATAATCGGAGGTGTACACGTCTTTATCTGCCTTTGTGGGATCCCGATGTACGTCTACGGGAAGAGATGCAGGAGTTGGACCAGTCGGGTGAAGGTGTTTGAGAAGATCATGCAGGCTTAGGGGGTTCGGTTAGAAGCGACGGTGGTTGAATTAAATAGACCGGCGTAAAAGCATGAGATTGAATATCTGCGAAGACGAGATTTATACTGTTACAGTCATTCACATTTCTTAGGCAGCGGCCATTAATCATAGGTACCTGGTTATGAAGCACTCGATTCAACGTCCAGTGCGTCGGCCATATCTCCCAACGTGTTAAATTTCCAGTCGTATATCCCTTGATCCCTGTTGCCCATGGTCGCGTCGGGTCTGACTATCCAAACTGACTTGATTCCCATCGCCTGAGCCGCATGGTGATTGCGAAATCGGCTCTGTGAGGTTTGAAGAGCCTGGTCTTTATCGACATCGAACTTGTCTTTTACTCTTCTGAGCATGTGTTGGAAATTTTGGGGGTTCGGCTTGTACGAGCCAACATCCTGGGCCATAATGACGAGATCGAAAGGAAATCCTTGAAGAGGACCGGAATCTGTTAGGCCAAACAAGGCGCGGTCGATATTTGATAATTCTAATACTAGTTTATACCGTATCGCTAAACGATGTAATGCAGCAACGGTATCTGGAAAGCCGGCCAACCGGTTACTGAGTTGCCAAAGGTTTGCGACTCTTCAATTGTAGGTGGCGCTAAGCCTAGGTTATACGTTATTCTCTTGAATACAGTAGTCAAGGGTTGGGAATAGGGTATCTTTGGTGTTTCCCATTGTTGCTTAATCTCAAATTCATGGTAAATCTCCAATAATTGCAGGCGGGTGAGATCCGTGCGTTTGGCGCGGAGGAGGGGTTCCAATGTTGATAGAATGCCGGTTTCATAATCTATCAATGTTCCATAGACACACCAAAGGAGAGGAGGCGAAAATCCTCAAGGCTTGCCAGTATCAAAACTTAGGTGTTTGAGAAACAAACCACTAGGTACTAGGTAGGTAGTCAAATTTGAGTGAGGAGTAATATATGTCTTCATTAGTGATATGTCCATGATATCTCAGACATACATGCCTAGGTACCTCGTATATACCAGTTAGTTGATAGTTGACCTCTATAGTAGGATATGGCCATATTTTTACCATTGCTGCAGTCGTGAATTGCTTCGATTGTGGGGTTTTACATAGTTGACGGAGCTGACCGAAGACGCGCCCCTATCCGGACCCTTGGAGGTCGCGGGCGATTTGCGGGAATGCGGATTCGTAGTACGATCGACGTCTCATAGAAAGCCTATAATTCAGCAGCTAAACGACATGAAAGATGAAAATGGCAAGACATTGTAGGCACCTTATATTAACTGGTGCATATATTCTCCATTCAGAGCTTGAAAAAGAAAAAGGGGTATGAGTACTTAGCCCGGGTACCTACCTACCTAAGACACTGGGCATCCATGAGAAAGCTAAGTAGAGAGGAAGCGATGTTGGATTTTCTAAAGAAACGCTCAAAACCCACTTCGGTGGGCAAAGCTATTTAAACCCTATGGAGTGGTGGTAGCACCTTCTTCTCTAAACTCCCATCACCATGACGTATGGATCCATTGTAGAGGGTAGTGCAATGATTCAATCGCTGTTATCTCCTATCTAATCCGCGTAAGTCCACTATAATTCACTGTAAGACTCAAACTTGACTCAAACTTCAAATTATCAAGCATTTTTCTGATTTACACCCCAATGTCACCATGAAGGCTTCGAGGTATTCTACTTCGCGTCAAAAGGCTTGCAATAGCTGTTCGACCGCAAAGGCAAAATGCAATCGCAAAGTGGGGCGTTGTACTCGGTGCGCAGTGAAAAGCTTGTCTTATTCCTATACCCAGCTCCCGCTATCTGGAGGCTCTCCAGCTAGCACCATCGGAAATGCTGATGTAGGGGTCTACGGCTCTGCTTCACCACTGCCACCGAACAGTACAAACACTCTCTCCAACCCTGGGAATGTACTTCCAAGTCCCGAGTGCGGAATTTCCGCCGCCACAGATCCCCAGAGCTCAACAGCCGAATCAGCGCTAGTCATAAGTGACGCTAGCCCTACCGATCCTACCAATCCCACCGATTCTTCAACGGAGACATTTACGGGAAATTATGCTCCAAGAGAGTCAAGATTAGAGGTTCCTATTCGCCCACCTAAAAAGTCCGAGATACTTGACTTTTCGGAGTTGGAGCTCTTTAGCCCTATTAATGTGGACGACATTAGCAACCGTTGGCTACACCCTTATATCCCCGTCTCTGGTCAGAAGGTGAAGAATTACCCACCAACCATCACCTCTCTTATCTATAGGATTCTCAAGTCTTATGTCACTGTCGCCGTCCGCGGACGCGCAGCTCCGCCCTTTGTACACGCATCGCAAGTAATGAGCACATCGACAAGTCCCCCGCTATCAACTTGCCTGAGCTTGATTCGCATCTGCGAAAACCCCCTGCCCGGCAGCGAAGGGGTGGTAGCGGATGTTTTAGGGCGAGAGATGAATAACCTGTATGAGCAGTATGTGGCATACGATAATGTCACCCAGCTTGCTGCCTTCCAAGCATATTTGATTTACTCCATGGCCTTATTCTTCAGACTCGGTCAGATATCTGGTCCGTTTCTTCGACAAGCGATGATGAACCTTCAACAACTTGCCTGCTCAAGCGGTCGAGCAGGACTCATGTGTATTGCGGAACAACAACATACTCGCCCTAAATGGGAAGCATGGATTGTCGCCGAGGCGAAGCGACGCACCCTATACGTGATGTATCTCTTCGACAGCGTGCTCTCGACTCAAGATGGTCTTCAGACATTTCTCGGTACGGAACTTCAAGGCCTGCCAGCCCCGAGAAGCAAGTGCCTATGGAGAGCACAGACACGGCAGGAATGGGAGATAGTTTACAATATCTATCTAGCGGATTGGCTAGCAGAAGGCCTGCGTATTGACGAACTTTGGCCAATGCCTGCGGATCTGAGTGAGCCTGGTCGGCTTCAGAGACGCAACAGAGTGGATACCTGGCTGGAGAACGTCGACGAATTTGGGACCATGATCTACGCGGTAACTAGCTGTACACATGGATAATCCTACGAGGCATCGCTAGAGAAGGTAGGTGTAATTACCTCGGTATTATCCAAATGCGATCAAGTGCGTTCATCCCCCACTATCCCACCATTACCTGGAAATCGTTGCACTACACAAGCCTAGGACCTAGGTATTCTTCAACCTGGCGCAAATATGAATATTTACACTGATCCAGTCTTGCTGAGCAGTACCGAATCTAAGACATTCAGGCCACGCTAGCATGGAGCGATGTCACAATGCCATCATCATCGACGTGCCCTTCTGTGATAGGCATTGTGGATAAGCGGCAAAGTGACGGTTCCTAGTAGCAAGGAAGTCTCGAATGAGACTTGCCACAATCCCATCGCCATCGCATATCTTGAATTGTAACCATACTGCATACCCACTACAACGTAGGCACCTAGTGATGCGCGACTTGTACGCGGCCCCTTGGCTTTCCGGTACTTAGGTGGGTCCTTCTTATGCTAGCTTTGGGTGGTATGGCTGAAAATGTGAAAATTATACTGAATTATACTGGATTATACTGAACCGTCCGGAAGACATCTTAGTGCTTGCATACGAATTTATTGCCGGTTCATGGAGTGGTAAGCCGAGGCTGCTATACGTATATATAGAGAGGGTGTCTACGATATATCGAGTGAAGAATTCTCGATAATCACCTCTGAGGGACTTAGAACAGTTTCTAGGTATAATTCCCCCCAAAAACCCCATGTTTGGTTATTATTTAGACCGCCTGCTTTTTGCAGCTGGTGCGGTCTCTCTATTTGTTATCATTCATGCCTGTTATAACCTGTATCTGCATCCGCTGCGATCCTTCCCGGGACCTTGGTATACAAAGTCCAGCATTGCATGGTACGTGTATCACGGTTGCAAAGGAGATCATTCGCCAGCCGTACACGAGCTTCACTTAAAGTATGGTCCCGTCGTCCGCATCGCACCAGACGAACTGTCGTTTACAGACGCTCGCGCTTGGAAAGATATCTACGGGCATCATCAAGGCGCCCCGGAATTCCCCAAAGATTCATCCCAAACTTTTACAGACGACAAAGCTCACCCAAACATCATCGCTGCGCCCCGCGAACATCATTCGACATTAAGGAGACTACTGTCTCATGGGTTTTCCGAGAGGGCCCTACGTGAACAAGAAGGTGTCCTCAGTGACTACACGATGAAGTTGATCAATGCCCTTAGGTCTAGGATCTCTGAGCCAGTTGACATAGTAAAATGGTACAATGTGAGTTGTTCGCAGTAGAGATCATGGTGCCGAACTGCTAATACTGGACAAGTTCACGACCTTCGATGTGATCGGTCACTTAGTATTTGCCGAGTCTTTTGATTGCCTCGAGAATTCAGCGTATCACCGATGGGTCGGTATGATTTTCAGCACTTTTAAGTTCTTAAACTGGACGCGCGTGCTAGGTCGAGCAGCCCCCGGCTATGTGAACCTCCTTCTAGGCTTAATTCCGAAACGGATCATGCGCGAGCGTGACGCCACTCGGGATATGACCGAAGAGAAACTGCTACGACGAAGGGAAAGAAACGTTGAATACATCGACTTCGCGGCGAACCTCCTTAATGCGGAGAAGAAAGGCATTCTTGACACCCAAGATTTGATGAGCAATCTCCCAGTACTTATAATTGCTGGAAGTGAAACGACGGCAACCGCATTATCTGGCATTACATTCTATGTACTGACGCACCCTCAAGTATATGCGCGTCTTGTGAGGGAGATCCGGACCAATCTCCGAGACCATAGCGAGATCAATCCAGCCAAGATTGGTGAACTCAAGTATCTGCAAGCAGTTATCGATGAAGGGATACGCCTGTATCCGCCGGCCAATAGCAACCACCCTCGCGTCCTTCCCCCGCAAGGTGCTACCATCTGTGGGCAATATATACCAGGCGGTACTCTGGTTGGCATTCCTCATTACGCCTGCTTCCGATCACCGTGGAACTTTGCCGACCCGGAAGAGTTCATCCCAGAACGCTCGCTCAACGAAGACGCGCGTTACGCCAATGATAGACGAGAGGCTATACAGCCCTTCCACGTTGGACCACGTAACTGCATAGGTCGAAGGTAAGCCCTAACAACTATAAATTGATCCGGGTAGATGCGGGAGCTAACAAGTAGTAAGCCTCGCTTTCATTGAGATGCGTCTGATTCTAGCCCACGTTCTATTAGAGTTCGATATCGAGTTGGAACCTGGAATGGAAGAATGGAATCAGCAGGAAGTGTATGCGACGTGGCTTAAGAAGCCATTAATGGTCCGGCTGCGTCCGGCAGACAAGACCTACTGAAATATCGTTAAATAGCAGGAGAGGTTCAGATTGACCACTTTCAGACGGCTCTTACATCGTAGATACCGACTTACCACTTAACTTTCATTTTCAATATTCTCAAACGGAGGTTTTTCTTTTTGTTGAAATGAAATCAATTGGAACACATGATGTTATTACACATCCCAGAATGAGTGAAAGGAAAGAAAGTTCTGAGCCCCGAGAATGACTCGAAACCCCCTATAATAACCCCACCGCGCTAGTCTCCGTTATGGTTACCGTCTTAGCTCATGCTTCCTCAGCTCCGTCAGCTCAACTCCGGTTCCCGTCAACCCCGTCCGGTGTACATGCGACTCGAGTCTTGAAATGTTTATATATGGATTGATTCAGATCATCTTTCGAAGTTTCTTTTTTTTCGATTCGTAAAACAATGACCATAGAAACCCATAATGGCAAACAAACCTGATGAAAATCAGAGCATACCGCCAAATTCATCGCCAGTCCCATCGCCGGCGCCAACATCAGCTCCGGAGGAACCATACAGCATATTCGACAAACGACAAAAAGCCTTGATAATTCTTCTTGTATCAACCGCGGCAACTTGTTAGTTTACATTCCAGGACTTGCCATTATCTCTAAATCAGGTCACTTCTAACACCCATAGTCTCTGGTTTCGCATCCAACATCTACTTCCCTGCGCTCCCTACGATTGCCCATGATCTGGACATATCAATAGAGCTCGTCAACCTTACCGTGACATCATACCTTGTATTCCAAGGTTTAGCGCCTAGTCTTTGGGGTCCGATTTCCGATGTTAGGGGGCGCCAAGTTGCTTACTGCTGCACCTTTTTAGTTTTTCTTGCCGCGTGCATCGGCTTAGCGGAGGCAAAGAATTACGCCACCCTCATTGTTCTGAGATGTCTGCAGAGTATTGGGAGCGCGAGTACGATCGCGATTGGGTCCGGCGTGATCGGCGATATCACCACTCGAGCTGAACGGGGAGGTTTCATGGGCATATTCCAGGCTGGATTGCTCGTGCCCGTGGCTGTCGGACCGGTCATTGGTGGTGCTCTGGCAGGATCTTTGGGATGGAGATCAATCTTCTGGTTCTTGGCGATTTACAGCGGCGCCTTCTTGATCTGCCTGATTATTCTCCTCCCGGAAACTTTGAGGCCTATCGTGGGCAATGGATGCCGGACACCCTCTAACCCGATCGCCAAGTTTCCTCTGCAGATTTATCAGAAAACCACCAAAATCGAATGGATTCCAGAACCGCCTAATTCACAACCAGCCGCGAGAAAAGGCATCGATGTGACGGGCCCTTTTCGCATCCTCACCAGCAAACACGCAGCCCCTATCATCATCTTCCTCGCCGTCTACTACGCTGTCTGGCAGATGAGCATCACAGCCATGTCCTCTCTTTTCGAGGAGCGATACAACCTTACCGAAACGCAAATCGGCCTGACATTCATCGCCAACGGGGCAGGATCCATGATCGGCACGCTGATCGCCGGCAAAATCCTCGATATCGACTACCGCCGCGTGAAAGCGCAACACGAGGCCAGCTCCTCCCCGACCGATATCGAGCACTATAACGGCCTAGCCCGCTCATCGATCAGCTCCCAGGATTCCTTTCCGCTAGAAAAGGCGCGTCTCCGTCTAGTCCCGATCTTCTCCTTGGTCCAGTGCTTGTCCATCCTCCTTTTCGGCTGGACAATCCAGTATCCGGCGCGAATCCACATCGCCGTGCCGATCGTGTCCACGTTCATCACGGGCTGGACGGCCGTCTCCGCCCAGTCCGTCGTCATGACCTACCTCGTCGACATCTTCTCCGACCGCAGCGCCGCGGCGAGCGCTAGTCTGAATCTCGCGCGGTGCTTGTTCGCCGCTGGCGGCACTAGCTTTATCATGCCCTTGGCCAGTAGCATCGGAGTTGGGCTTGCGTTTACGGTCTGTGTGATTGTACAGGCTGTCGCGTTGTTGGGTGTGGCTATCCAGTGGAAGTTTGCTCCGAAATGGAGAAGGGAGATGGAAAGGGCCGAAGGAGAGAAAGTGCAAGGCTAAGGTCATCGTAATCGGAAGAATGATCACATTAAGAGAGGGTTATTAATAGAGATGGAAGCATTTACGATTATCATTCTAGATGCCGTGTGGTTAGAATTAAATGTCAGCATGCTTGAATACTTATAAGTCCGTATGTATATTTTCAAGTTCGAAGAAACGATAGCAAGATTGATTCTGGAATGATAGCTAGGTAAAGAGTGAGTTTTACATTCTTCGACCACCAGCGCAATGTCTAATCCTGGCGCCTCCAGGGCTGCCTTCTACCATTCCGTTTAACGTGATTCTAATTAGGAACAAAAGGAAAAGGAAATCATTCGAATCAAACTCTATACGACAGCCATGTTTCCTTCAGAGCGTTCACGTATATTATGTCCCTATCAGTCTTCATTCAAGCTGGTGGCCCTCGCCGTTCTCATTGATCTGCAAGATGCTCGGCTCCTATTTCTTATCTTTGTCGCTCTTTGCGAAAATGTTGTCGAAATCCTTAATGCGATCCTTCACATTATCGACATGGCTATTCAGGTCCAGGTCTACCAGGCCAGCACATCGATCAGTCTCGGTTGGGGCAGCGCGGAGGTATTCCTGAAGCATATGAGACTGGTCGGGGGTTGAACAACTACACATGAGTTTAGCTAACGGGCAGCACAACAGCTCCAACGAAGGTTACATACGTGCTGTTCATGCTAGAGGCGGAAAATTGCGTGCCGTTGGAAGAAGGCATGTTGAGCTCCAGGATTGCGAAATAGGAGCGCTTCAAAGTAAAATTATGAATATGGTGATATTGATATCGATGAGACTGTTGTTGGAATTGGTCTACTATGGTGGTCTATCTAGAATTGAGTCCAATCTATTGAGACCTGTCCTCTCTATATACATTTCCCAGACCTGTCGGAAACGAGGGCTATTATGCGGTTTACTGCTGCTCTTGTTAGAGTCATAGACGCAATCAGAATAAAATCAGAAACGCTGTTGGATTCCGTTCAGATTTTGACTCTATGGCGGTTTCGAGGCGACAGGATGAGTAAATACAGAATCCAGCGTACCTAAGATAGGTACCTAGTATTCAAGCCTAGCATCCATGGATCCTGATTTGGTAGATGAGAATCCAATAGAAATAGGGGTCACGCTGGCGAAGCAGAGCCATGTAGGTCATTGGCTACAAAATCTGAATAAATTCTGTTTGGTAGGTACCTAGGTACAGAGCCTCGAAGGACAAAATCTGAAATCTGATATTTTAGTAATAAAATCAGAAAGCCACTTTTCGGGCGGCATTTTTGGCCTCCTCCCTTGTAGGCATCTAGTAGGCATCATCTTTTTTCCCGTATTCCTCGGAGCCTTGCGTATTTTTCTATAAAATTCGCCATCGCCGCTTAGTAAACTCAAGGGTAAAACTCGACCTTTCTCAATCATATTAAAATTTACAAGACTGTAAAGTTTCGCGATACATTTCTAATCCAGCTGCAACGATGAATGTGCCCACTCGACAAGCAAAACTCTCCAAGGCTGACTGGTCCCGCCACAAAGAAACAATCATCCGACTTTATCTAGATGAAGATCTCAGCTTGACAGAACTCGCTCAGAAAATGGCGACTGATGATGGATTCTTAGCAACGTAAGATTTTCACCCTAAGCCTAGGTCTTCGTCATGTTCACTGAGATCCGCTCTAGTGCTTCTCAATTGGAGTTCAAACTAAAGTCCTGGCGCGTGCGTAAAAATTTGAAGGCGCATGAATGGAAGCCAATTCTGGAAGAACTTGACCGAGCTCCTCAAGGGACTCGGACACGGGTCGTCATTTCCGGTCGCGAAGTCCCCAAGCATAGAATTGAAAGAGCGCGACTACATTTCAATAAACAAGCCAGTAGGCAACCATCAATGAATGACACTACACTGAGCGAGGCCTTGAACGATGACCAGGTTTGCATCCAGATGCAAAAGCCAGACGGTACATGGGTCGCCTACTCAGACGTAATTAGAAGATCACCGCCATTCTCACATACAGACCACGTACAGCATCACACCGGTTCTATGCTAGCACAAACGCGGCAGGAATTGGCCACACCTGAATTTTCTCAATATTTGCGAGAAGTCGGAGACGCGGGTCATATGAATGAGCTCTCGCCTAGCTCCCCTATCCAACCTACAGAGAATATATCTATGCCGAGCCCCACTAGGCCGACAGGCTACACACCTTTACTTTCATCTTCAACACAGCCTTACTTTGGCGAAAATGGTAATGCTGTTTTTAGATGGGAAGGTGGTGAAGTGCCGAGATCTTCCCCGACCTCACGGGATGGCCAGATTGATCTTACAACGTCGCCTGCCAGGGGAGACGCATCGAATACGCAGGAACTGTTGCAGCCGGATGCATCTAACCATGTTCGTTCGAATAGAGGACATGTGAGCTCTGTCATGCTCCGTCCTCCAGCAGAATGGGGGTGGCTTGCAAACTTACCATTCCAACAACTTGAAACCACTTGGAAGACAGTAAACCAGCAAGGATTTGATGCTTTCGAAAAAGGACTCACACTATCTTCTAAACTTGGAGTCTGGTGCTTTATTGAAGAAGTTTCCAACGTTGCCCCAAGATGGTATGGTGACAAACCCCTATCACGTCCTGCTTTAGAGCGTTTCATACGAACGGGGATGACATATCTGCCTAAACGTGGAATAAGTGCTCAAGTCGACCGGGGCTCAGACAACGACTACACCTTAGTTACGGAAGACGACATGTCCAATACCAACCTGTTTCGACTCATCATCTTCTCAATTATGAATGGGCTAGCCGGTCTAGAAGGCGTGCCTGTTGAGGGCATTGTGCAATTCCTCGATCGATTTCAGAATACGCGGCTACTAATTTCACTATTGCTTCAGCTAAGCGAGAGGCATACTGCGAAGGCAATTGTCGAAAGTCTTCTTTCAACAGCAATAAGCCAGAATAAAGAATCAGTTGTGACTGAGCTACTTGCAACAAACCTTATAGACCTTGCTGGGAAACTTCGCCTTCTAAACATAACAGTTCATACTGGGAACCTAAAACTATCGAACATCTTTCTCGATAAAATATTACTTTCAGTTGAACGAGATAATGGGAACCTGATTGACAACGAGTATCTAAGACGGCTACTGAGAGATGTCGTGACATTTCCCTCAGAATGGACACCGTTTGTGCGACGCCTGTTGGACGCGGGTGTGAACTTAACCTGGCAGGATTTGGAGGTTATTCGTTTTTTTGGGCGATTCGAATTTCTTTGCTATACGGAGTTGTGTAATTCAATTGCTTCTAGCATGGACCACTCTCAGCATGCGAAACACATAGCTGCGCATTGGTTCGTCTTCGTGACTCAGACGTTGGACGAAGTGGCAGCAACTGAGGTCATACAGCAGTTCATATCTTGTTGTCATGACATGCATAACAGTGAATGCATACATCTATATCAGAGAGAATTTGACTTGGGGGTTATAAGAGCCGCGAAAAGAGGATTCTGTGACCTTGTTCGTCTGCAGCTTCCCCTGTGTCGTTCACTCTCGGGAGTTTTGTGTGCTGCAATACAGGGTGGCAGTGAGAATCTGATAAATCTCGTCATGGATCAACAGCCGGACATAAATGAAACTTGTTGCTTTGAGCACCCCGATTGCGACATGCCTTCCATGTGTTCTTGCGATTGCAAACCAACTTCGGCATTATCGGAGGCACTGAGAACTGAGAATGCACAACTCACGCAAACCCTCGAATGTGCTGGCGTCCTCGACCATCTCTCAGAAAAGCGCTTCGACGCTGCGATCACAGCAGCTGCTGAGATGAAAAGAATCAGCTATTTCGAGAAGCTCATTCACTGTCGCTCTATCGGCGGGGTGGAACGAAGCAAAGCGCTGGTTCTATCAATCAATAATGGCTGGGATGCAATAGCCATGGAACTAATAAATGTTGGGTGTGCTGAAATCGATGGCAAGATTCTACGCCTTGCAATTCAGCAGAGGAATGGCCCTATCGTACAGAAAATATTGAATGCGGGCATAGATAGCAGTGAATCCGGATTTGGGCTTCACCAAGCCATCGAATGGGGTGATAAATCACTAATCACGCAATTGCTGTCAAACTTCCGGTATCCCGACCGTTGGCCGCGTTTGGATAGATCTCTCGGCTGTATGAACTTACAGTATGGCGCTATACCATACTTCAGAAGAATACAACGTGTACCTAATGGTGAAGAACTGCTAGCATTTGCGAAATACATGGTTGGAATGACATGTTTGAATTCCTTCTCGGCACTAAGTTGGCAACCCAGGAAGCTCTTACTGCTTGTCTCAAATGGGCGGTGCGCGAAGACGATCGCGACTTCCTTGAATTTCTCATTGATCAAGGAGCTGATCCGCTGGATAGTGAAGTCTTGGAGGTTGCAGTGCACTACTGCCCGAGCATGTTGCGCCTTCTCTTAATTCCACGGAATCAAAACAAAAGAAAAATAACTCGAGGGCTAAGAACTGGAGTTCTCAAAGAGGCAATTCGAAGCGGCCGTGATGCTTCTCTGATTAGGGCTTTAATTGATAGCGGAACAATCGACATATTTGACAGCAAAGATTTGGATCAGTTCTCACAACCAATGTTGAATACCTTAGGAGAAGCAATTGCCCTTAGCAACAAGAACCCAAGCCTCAGCTTAGAGATAACCACGATACTCCTTGACGCTGGCTGCAATCCAAATGACATCGTGGAATGGGGTGTGCATCGGAAAATACCCAATGTCAACCAAACGGCACTCCTCAAAGGGATCGAAACGATGGACCGAAGCATAGTTCAAACTTTGTTAGACCGTGGCGCCAATATCAACGAACCCACAATTTGCTCAATCAAGAGAACCCCCTTGCAGAAAGCCGCAGAAACTGGAAATCTTGAATTGGTTCAATTGCTCATCAACCGTGGAGCAGACGTGAATGGTGAGCCTGCTTACCAAGGCGGTGGCACAGCACTCCAGATGGCTGCAATCAGCGGGAATTGCAATGTTGCAGCAGAGCTTCTGAGTAAAGGGGCACTGCTACACACGCCGCCCTCGAAGATGGATGGCCGATGGCCTCTCGAGGGCGCCGCGGAACACGGTCGCCTCGATATGATAGAATTTCTCTGGAGAGCGAAGCAAGAATTTATTTTTTGTGGCGGCGAGACCGGATTTGAAAAGGAGCACTGCATTAGGGCAATGCAACTTGCTGAAGGCAAGGGTCATTTAGGTTGCAAAGACTTGATTGAAAGGTTATCTGGATTCAATCTATCCCAACCACGACTGACTGAGCCGTCGGGTCTAGAACAGGAAAATGACTTTTCCGAGGACGAGGAAAGTCTTGCGTCATTAGACAGCGACTACAGTTACAGTATATGACTGAAGTGCAAATACGTTGGTCATCTTGAAATTCCTTTACCCCTTCTCATGCGGAAGAATTCAACTTGAGCAAACGTTTTCCTAGAGTTTCGGAAATGTCGGAATGGTATATGGGTTTACTTGGGACGGTGGCAGGTCTCTTAATGTTGATTTCTAGTTGGAAGCATACGATTGGTGATTAACAATACTACATAGGCGCCAGGTAATAATGACTCTTATTTGCAATGACTTAATAAACTCCATTAATATCGTATTTCGGGGACGTTTCACTTTCTCTGTGTTGACACTACCTCTTATCCGTCACCGTCGCGAGAAACCTATTTATAGGAGCTCCATTTCACTAGAGAACGATTTGTCTTGAATCGAATCAAATCTCCTGGCTAGTCACGGATTCTTACGATCCAACGAGTAGGTCTTAGAATACCGGGTCCGCAGCAAACTTTGGGAAGGGAAAGAGGCCTCGTTGCAAGATAACCTCCAATCTTCCCTCCGCCCAACCCCTTCCCCCTTTCCTCCCCTACCCACCATCCACTCACCCAATAACCCTCCACCCCACCCCCGTCATCATCATCACCGCCCCCCTCCCCCTCCCCTCCTCCCTCCCCCGCCAAAAATCCACACCCCTAAGCCTCTGCCGGCCCCGAACCCACTCCATCCACCGACACACGCCACACAACGCATCCGCAGCGCGCGTGCGGCTCACCGACGCGAGCCCCATAGCGCAAGCGCCGAACGCGGCCTCGAAGTCGCCCTGCTGAGCGAGCCCGAGCGCCGTCGCCTCCGCGCACTCGCGGCGGTACACCGTCCGCGTGTGCTGCGGCGTCCCGCACTGCGGGCACAGCGTGTGGACCGTCAGGTCGGTGCACATTGCCCCGTTTCGCGGTGTGAGGGGGGGTTTAGGGGACCTGTGGGTGGGCGGTTAGCGCAATGTAAAAGAATATGTGTGGTTGAGTGAGTGAGAGAGGGAGGAAGGTAGGGAGGAAGAGCGAGGTAAATGGGGGGAAGGGAGAGGACAGATATGATAGGGTTTGCAATCGAGGATATCGAGGGTATCTAACCTGACTATGCACCAGCGACGCGCCGCTTCGTAGAACTCGAGAGGAGCGATTCGGTTCCGCGTGAACTCTTCGAGATGGGATCTCGAAATTGCTTTTTCTTATGTACTCTCTCCCCCTCGCATTCAATCGAGGTTGGCACGGTAGAGAGATTTGATGAAACTGAGGGTATTCGCATCTGGTTACACAATGACCTGGAGAGGATTGAGAATTATAGTAGTGTGTGAAGATTTTCAATTGTCCTATTTTGAATGCGACTCAAAAAACAAAATGCTTTATGAAATTCGAGAAGCAAACATTGGAAAGCACAGGTCGTGTCGTGTTACCTAGTGAACCTTCGTCGCGCTGCAGCGGCAACAGTGACGATACCTCTATCACTGTAGAGCAATCGCGGTCAACGTCGCGACTCATTAGTACTAGTGTTCACATTCAGAGAGGGTTTCCCGGTACACTATAAAAGAGTATCAATAAAGATCAGGTATTAGAATTCCAATTGTCCATTATTATGGTTGAGTTGGAATTTCTATTTTTTTCAAGCTTGGAGGATGTCAATCCTATCCATATCATCTATTTGAACGTCGATAATCGCTAATGCTGATCCGGAATGCTGTCACGTACCTATGCAAGGGTATATACACACTTACACACCAGAGAACCATAGTCTAGTGTCCCACGGCACTGTAGATATTATCGTAGACTGTAGCCAGCCAACCTTCGGCAGGGCCGGCTCTCGCCACGATCCCTAGTCCGCCGGCAGCCCATAATGCAGCGAGCCCGACGGCGACGCTCTGGACACCCCACCAGGCCCGCCGCCTTTTCTTCCGCAACTGCCTATCTACCGTTATCCTCTTCCAGTTAGCAGGGGGTGCAAGGTCAAGCCACTTAGCCCATCCCCAGACCATGTGGCCAACGCCGACAGACAACAGCAGCGTGTAAGCAATCCACGGCGGTAACGGTTGTCGGGCGAAGCCGTGTGACACGAATTGTAGGCCAATGTTGGAGCTGTCGCCGTCTACGACTAGAGGCAATACGCGATTTATACCCACGTGCGAGGCGAGGAGCCCAACAAAGAAGTAACCGGACATAGAGATATAATTTAGAGGTGGCCATACACTGATGGTTTTTCTCCGATTTGACGATGGCTTCGAATGATGTAATGCCCAAACACCTGGTGTCGCTCCGCCATAACGCTTTATGTTTTGTCGTCGGCGGAGTAACCGTATTGCGACGCCGGAGGTGATGTGGGCAACGATAGGGAGACCAACGAGTAGAGTTTCGGTAACGGGGGTCTGGTAAATTTCACGAGCCATGAGAAGAAATGGTTCGGAGTAGGGAACCGATTGATAAACGAGGGGGAAAATGGAGGTATTGGCGACATGGAGACCGGCAAAGAGGGAGAAGGTGTATGCCGAGTAGCGTTGGATTCGTGATACTGCGAATGGTGGTGGTTAGTAAAAGCTACGATCTCATTGGCCGCAGCGAAAAGAGTTGGGAATATGTACAATAATATATTGGACCTCGCCCACTACCGCTCAGACCTAAAGTAGTAGCTGAACCGGGCGAAGAAGATTTCAAGCTTGGATCGGATTGCGATGCCTCCTCAGGTAGAGGAGGCAGTTCCTTGTCGTAGACGGACGCATTGTCAATCGGCGAAGGATCTAAATGGAGCAGGGATATTAAGGTCTCTTGCGAAGCCCACGGATTTATGGCACGAGGATCGACCGCCATAGCTACCGAGCCGCCTCGTTCGGCGTTTTTGCGTAATTAGAAGAATGTCAAGATCGAGGTTGAAGCAAGAGAAGTTAAATTGAAAATAGAAATAAAAGAATCTTAAAATGTTGGCGACGTCACATAATTTTTTTTTCGAATGACTAGTAGGAAGGTACAACTATTCAAGTCAAGGTTTGACGTCAATGCTTCAATTCTACAAATTTATGAGCTACCGCTCACCACGGCGCAATTGCCCCGCGATGGGTTGAGACTTCCCATCTTTGCTTTTACAACACTAGAAATTTGAAACTTTTCCGATCAAAATTCCCTTTTGTTCTTTTTTCTTCTACACACATCCACCTATATACTCCGCCTAGAACTTGGTAGATTCCTACCTCGATCAAGATGCCTCCGGTAAGTAAACCTCATCATCACTGCCCTAACCCCAAACCTCTAATCACACAGCTCGCTAACCTTTCCGAACGAATGTAGAGACACCAGACCCTTCCGCCGGCCCAGACCTCCTCCGCTCGCGCCGCCCTCCAATCCTTTTACTGCGAGCTCTGTTCGAAAGGCTATTCGCGCATGAACGATTACGAGGCCCACTTAGGCAGCTACGACCACAGTCATCGCCAGCGCATGAAGGATATGAAGCAGATGGTCAAGGATCCCACAGCAGGCGCACGCGCTAGGAAGGCGGAAGCAAAAGCGGATGGGCTCATTAGCATCAAGCTGGGCGATTCCAACACCGGCACCGCCGGAGGTGGCGGATTTAAAAAAGGAGGATTCAAGAAGTCGGGTTTCAAGAGTGCCTTCACACCGATAGGCGGCGGATCGGCCGACGACGAAGAGAGCGGCAAACCAAAGGAAGTTGACATCAAAGAAGAGAAGGTCATACCGAGGGACCTAACTATCGAGAGCGACACCGACGATGAGGGATATGAAGTCTACAACCCACGTTTTCCGACCGATTGAAATAAGGAGCAGTAGAATCGTAGCAGCATTTTTACATAGTCACATCAGACGAGATAGCGGGTAGAGGCTGTCAGAATCCAGGATCCGTGCATCCCCAGCAGATCTCGAACGTACTTAGGAAGATCAGGATCTACAGCTACGCGTCGCGTTGGGGATTCGGGTGTAGAACACAGCCAGCTTTACGACCGGCACGCGTCGCAATAGTAATTTCGGTCGGGTATTCTTGGTAGGTAGCCCTCGGCAATTTAGAGTTGCTTGAGCTACGACTATAGTGGTCACGAAAGAGCATAGGCTTTAGGCGAGCTACGGAGGTTGCACATAGATATCATGGATGACGCCTCGTATTCGATCAAAGTAGGTAGAGGTAGCTGAAATCAATCGTCTCTTCCAGAATGCCCATCATTCACTATACGCAAATATCCTCACTCATCCATCGACCAAACTGAGATCAAATCATCTTGTCAACTGGTCCATCTTCTTCGCCTCGCTCCTCTAGGGACCGACGGTGATGAAAACGACGTTGAATTCTCGAATGAGAAGGGGTTCCAAAAATTCCCATCCCAGCCTAAACCGAGATGGAGCGGTCAGTAAATAGTTTTCAACTAGCAAAAACACGCACTCGGATTGCTCCTCACTGTGACGCGTAAAGCCCGTGCACTAAGATGAGGAAGAAAAAGGAAGAGAAAGTTTTAAAAGATGCGCGCGGCAGAAGAATTCTTAAGTAGACTCCAAAGCGGTCAGGGCCGACTGCCTAATCAGCCGAAAATTCTGCCAGGTGGGGCAACCGCCAAGGTGTACTTGGGTACTTAGGTACTTAGTACTTTCCCCAGTTGAGCAATTTCCGATTTATTCTGATTTTGTCTGATTTTGTCGAGGCCAATCAGCATGCAGATAATTAATCGTGGGTCCCACTTAACCGTACACTTTACCCCTTGAAATAATGTTAATAAAAGCTTAATTTGATATAGATTTTCACCGGGGTTTTTAAATATTGAATAAGGCTTTAAAACTTATTATTAATATATATATATATTTTGGATTTTTTATAACTATAATAAGCCATTAAATTAAAAAATAATAAAACATATAAAAAAAACTATATTTTTTAAGATAAGTTTTTACGGGTTTATTTTATGTTGAAATTAATATAATACTTTTGTGCTAGGTTGGCGATGGGGTCATTTTCAAAAATCTAACTAACACTATTTCAAGGGGGAAAGTGTACTGTGGATTTCTTTTTTTTTTCGGTGAACACATCCATGTATGCGTCAGGTAACACAGGGCTTGCAGTTAATATGACATGGCTGCATGGCTACTGCATACAGTGCAGTGTTTGATTCTTGGAGGAAACGACTGTGCTGATTCACAGTGCCGTGCTTCATTCAGCCTGTCAGCTTATACCAAATACTCGGTAGTTATGTTTGTTTATTAGTCATCATGAAATATTCAGTCAAGAATAGACTGTTATTCAAAGTTGTATTTCTTCCTCGCCTGCTTCTCGATCAAAGACGGCCATATATAATACAGATGATGAGCAATTGCGTAGGGAAACTTGGGAATAACCACGTTGCCTCTCATTTGCTGATCCACTGCGCCAATGCACCTGTCTGCGACGTAGTCTAGTTTGAGCCCTCGCTGATTCGGCCCTGCCTCCCGTGTCGTTTCGTCAGCATCGACGGCAGAGGCGCGAAAATTTCCCTGGATGGTCGCGGGTAGGACGAAGGTAAAGGCAATCTTGGGGTGCTCAATCGCAAGTGACTGGAATAAGAGCAGAGACGAGGCCTTGGTAGCTGCGTACAACGCACGGGTCGGCGCCGGAATCACGGCAGCGACGGAAGAGATCAAGAGGATAGATGGCGACACCGAAGTGCGTATTAACATAGGAATGAACGTCAGCGCCGCAACAAGAGGCCCGTAGACATTTCCTTGCGTTGCGCGGGCCGTAATATCAGTCGCATGCCGTATACCAGCCTCATCAGCGTCGTCCGTCTCCCCAGGTTTTACGCCAGCCAAACTCATCACAGGCTGCACGGCCGAGACGCCGGCGCACACGTAGAGGGTATCCAGACCGCCCCATTTAGTAAGAAGCTCATCTCTCACCCGTACCATATCCCCGACATCGCTGAAGTCAGCGGCGACCCAGAAACACTTCTCCCCGCACTCCTCCGCCAGCTCTGATAGCTGTTCCGCTCGGCGCGCAACGATGCATATATTTGCACCGCGTGCTGCGTAGCGCTTGGCTACGACACGGCCTAGCCCGCTCGAGGCTCCTATGATGACAACCCGTTCATCGGTCGGCCGTATACATCTTGACCTCTTGGGTGAGATAGGCGAAATATAACGCCAGGCAAAATAGAGCGTGGCTGCTGCTGGGATTAGGAATGTGGATGTGGTCCAAGTCGCTGACGCGGGGTCGAAAGATGTCCACGACGGCCAATTGGACATGTTGGCGGTCGATTTCGAACTAGTGTTTTGCTTTCTGAGGGGGAAGCTAGAGTTGGCTTCATCCAGGTAAGTATTTATCTAACTGATAGGTACTAAAGTGACTGTAAATTTCAACATGAGAATTCGAGGTTCACATGTTATTATTAGGAGTGCAGAAGATGAACGGAGAATTCAACCAGTCAGCGACAGGTGCAGGTTAAAGTTCCGGATAGGCCTGGTAGCCCGCCAGTGGGGTAGCGACAGCCCTAGAGGCATCCCCTAACACCCCTATTCTACACAGTAGGTAGACACCCAACAAATGAGACACAGACAATACTTCCGACGGACTTCATCATCTTAGATCTCCCCTTCTACGCAGTAAAGATCAACTGGCGAACTGACCTAGAAATCATAGTGAATCATTAACATCGTTATGGTCGTAACAGCTCTCCCAAGAAAGCTACTTTTCCATATCGTGGGAGCTGGAGGTTAGCGCTCAAGTGCTCTTATCCCCTATACACATTTGTTAAGCGCTGTCACCAACAACTTAGCTCCGTCCGGTTACCTGAAGATCGTCAGCGCGAGGATGGCGACCTCCATGATCTATACTTTTGGGGACATGAACTTCAAATGTTCATGAGAAAGTTCTTGCAGCCGTCATTTATATGTAAATCTATTTATCTAATGAGTTGCCCCACTCCTAGGAGTTTTCGTTTCGTCTACGAAAATGAGGATCACGTACTGCTATTCTCTCACAGTGAGATACCATCGAGATTCGCTATTCTACACGGCTCATCGCACACTGGTAAGTTTCTCGACGATCCCGATCAGGATCTGCCACTACTGTGTGCGCCGCAAACCCTATTTCTTCCAAGGGGCGGGTTGCAACGCTAAGAATATAAGCGCCGATATTGACAATATTGTTATCACGCAGTCGAGGAGTCATTCGCACATCAGACACCTTCATAATGTCCTTCGTATGATACTTCACTAAGAGATCCCCTGCCATCGTGTTTCTTCTAAATATCACTACTGTCACCGAAATTGTGTGAAATGAGTTTTATTTCTCTCACACGGTATTTGCAAATTATATTTGAAGATAGAACCTTTCTAACAACGAGATCCGCCATCCTGCCTTGCCCGCCAGGTAGCCAGTTCATTAGGGGCAGTATACGAAGTATTTAGTGCATATGTGCCACTAAATTCTGCATCAATACAAGCACCACGAGGAGATTTTGTCGTGAGCAATGATTGCACGAAATGAGTTATTATTAGTCAGCGCCTCTATCCCTTCGGTCTTTGGTCATGGGGATGTTATGATTGTCCTTGACAAATGACAAGGAAGGGAAAGAAATGCCGTACAAATACCTAATTGCTTCCCAAGAATTTTCCACCTAAGATCCGAAATTACATGTGTATGCCATCGAACCAAATTTATGTCACTGAGCCTTGCTTTCTTTGCTTACTAACTATGATGACTAAGAGCCCGTACAGACAGGTTCACGCCTGTAGAATCACAAGACTTGAATTCTTACATTCTTTTGGTCAAAGGGATCTCTTATATACATACAATTGCTAAATTCCGTGTGTTGTAGAAGTCTTAAATAAATCAAGCCCTTAATCCTCTCGATGCTCTCGAGTTAGCCCGTGTCTTATGTAATCTTTTCATTACCTAGTAAGCTCTTAGCTGAGTCATCTCTTTTGGTCATAAAGCTCCTGGCAGATTATATAAACAGTCAACAGTGACATACAATTACTCAGTTGTAGAACTGTACAAATCTGTCTCGATCGAAAATAGTTTTAATAGAAAACAGAATTTCAGTTTTAGGAGGCAAGTTCGGATAGTTGGCTGGTGGTCAAGATTGTAATGAAATCAGAAAACTTAGGCGGATAATAGTTCAAGGCAGGTAGTTGCATTAACATGCAATTGATTCTGGCTAGAAATAATTAGATAATCGCATTTTTTTCCGTATTATATCCTAGTTGGTATAGAGATGACATTAGATTAAAGCCATTGTTCTTCCACTCCACCTGCCATGTATGCGATCACCCCCTATTTCATGATTACATAATAGTACTATTAAGGGGTAGTGTTCATCCACACCTGCTCTCCCTATATACCTTCCGAACCCAATCTAGCTTACGAAAATATCTCTTCATCTCTCTTGACTGATCTCTCTGAAACACTACTCGGCTTTAGCCCCTTTTGAATCTTGCTCTTGGCCCCCGTCTGCTGTCTTCGTCTCCTGTTTTGCCTGGCGTTTTGCCTTCGCAGCATCAGATGTCATCATCATGATCATTCCCATGCTATTAATAAAGTTCTTTGACGTCTCAGCTTCGTCCTCACGCTTCTTCTTGGAGTCGAATGTTGGATTCATCTTGCCCTCGAACTGTTTCTTTTGCTCGTCTGTGAGATTGTCCGACATCGTTTTGCTTAGATTAAGTGGTGGCGAGGGGTCGACTGAAAGGATAGATGGCCAGTAAGCTTATATTCTTAGATTGTAGCTCTCTCAACATGCTTATATATTGCGGGTGTCGTTCAGGGTAAGTCAGGATCGCTCTTTAGATAACCAGGTCCCTCAGTTATTCTCGGTAGCTAGAATAAGATCTTACCTATGTATATTTACACATTGGTACCACAATGTTATGATTCATCAATCCGGTCTTTATCATCATTACGTGTTAGCCCACTCTCTCATACTCAGTCCTTTCGAGTCACTTTTAGAGTGTAACTATACTGTCCTCACGTAGTCTGGTGGCTGGAATTCGCTCGTAGGCTTGATGGTGGAGATATTGTTTACATCCGAGGGACGTGGTATGATACTAGGTGACAATAACATTGGCGCAACCGTGGCTCATCAGGACGTTTGAGTATTCCAGTGAACAGAGCTGAAGTTTCGCTTAACATAATGAAATATCCACCACTTTATGCTCTCTACTCATTGCTCTGGCCAAGGGACTCGACAACATCGGCTAACCTAGCCGATTTGTACTAGGAAAAAAATCATTTCTCCGAGTTCACCTTTACTCAACATTTCAGAACCACCCTCCAACTACTGGTAGGCCCCAAAGCGGGGTGAAAAACCTCAGGTCGGACCGTTGGTTAGCCTATAGCAGAATCTGAACTAATGTGTTTCACGTAGTTGTACGCTAATGTACTGCCGGTTGTTCAACTATTATACCATGCGGGAGCTTATAGTGTTGATTGGCGCCTACATGATAGCGAAGACACTACGCTAGGATAATATGTAGTACCATCACAGTGTGTTGTAGGCCGTAAATGACGATTTAC
Source organism: Rostrohypoxylon terebratum (assembly GCA_022497145.1). Classification (NCBI taxonomy): domain Eukaryota; kingdom Fungi; phylum Ascomycota; class Sordariomycetes; order Xylariales; family Hypoxylaceae; genus Rostrohypoxylon; species Rostrohypoxylon terebratum. The sequence continues at coordinate 75,605 of MU385975.1, forward strand.
TCGAAGCATCAATAAAATTTTGATTCTTATTCGCTAGATTTATTGCTTCTCCAAGCATATAATCGCTGTCGGAGCGAAACTGTGTCGTGTTCTATTCTGGAAATCAGGATTTGGTCGGCGATATTACGCAGGGATTGGGCGCCAACCTATTGTTGAAAACGAGGCTGCATCTAGGCCATGTTAGAATCATGCGAAATGGTCATCACTAAGTATCATTGGAAGCTTTTGGTCAAATTTCAAGTCGTTACACGACCGAGAAGAGCCGAATACGGAGGCATGCTCTTTGATATAAGTAAATGAACTATAGCCCCCCTTTAAGAAAATGAATTAACTTATAAGGTCGTTTTACGAATACGCATGCTAACTTAGAGAACACTTCCCTCTTACTCGAAGAGGTATACGTATTGTATTGAATGTTCGAATCATTCCTTGTCGATCGACGACATATCTCACCATTATCATTCACCAGTTGTAGAGTACTGCCAACTGGAATACCTAGGTAGTCTTCCGTACGTCTACTGAGGAGAACAGGTTTACTCTCAGATTTTACTACGTCAAGAGAACGTTCCCAGGATGGGCGCTTTACTGTCATTCCTATCTAGTGTTTATCGCTCTATACATCGATGGATAGCTGGAAGTTTATTGAGGCATTCGATTTAAGAGGAAATGATACGGTCTTCCCTGAAACCTTGCTTGACAGATCTTTGGCAAAATAATTTGTCGGAAGTTGGTGAAGCCAGCTTTAAATACTACAATTTGGTGAGAACTAACCATGGAACTAGCGAAAACAATACCAGCTCTCATGATAGAACCAGTCCAATACCTATCAGAGATTACTGTGGCAGTCTCATCGAAGCAGCAGCCAGCGCAAATGATCATTTTGACTGTCTGGATAAGATTTATAGTAATCTAGTTCGTTGTAATCTCCCACAAAAGGGGTTCCAAGGGAGACCCGACTCGCCTGTCGATGCAGCACTGGATTTATTGACAAGGCTTCCAAAGACCCCAGTCGAATTCCGTGACGAGACAGAGAAGTATCTATCGAAGCGACTGCTAGGACTTTTCAAGCCTGAGGTCTCTAACGCAGTGTCGACTAAAATTGTGTGGGAACAACTGCTCGTCGCGACGAGGTTCAACACCAATGTCTTACTATTAGCATTGTCGATTGTCTGTATGAAGCCTCAGCTATTTCACAAAGGTGCCGATACTTGATCGATACCACTGCCGACCTGCTTAAAACATTGGGCAATATGCAGTTTGAACCCGAATATGAGTCCAGAGCATATTTTATTTTCATAGCACAAGCCTTTCTCTGGTCTTCATGGCAAAGGCTATCGATGATGATGCTATGGTAAGTTTTGGTACCCGCAAAAATTCCTCACCAAAGTGGAAAATCATCAATGCTGACGAGCGGTACTTCTCTTGCATTTTCAGGCAATCTTTGCGAAGTCATCTGGTTGGAGGTTTCGAAACTAACGAATTTCGGTCCATAAGAGGGACTGCGATATCCAGCGACGTCTTTATACGCAGCGGCGGAGGAGATATCTCCAAGCTTCCGTCGTATATGTGCCCTTGGGCATTTCGTTCGCTCTGTGTAGAGCAATCAGCAGCGACGCTCGATTTTAGACGCTTCCACCAGCGCTTCCGTGATGCATTTGGTTCACGACCCGCTAGATGCTTGTCGCCTGAAGATTTTCAATGCGACGGGAAAGCGGCAACTAATTGCATACGCTTCAAAGGCGCCATCATCGTCGACCAGCAAGCGCACGACGGTCACTTTCTTGGTCTTCAATATTTTTGCAAGAGACTATATTGGAACGAACCATCATATCAGAGCGTCAAGAAAATGAGAGCAGTCTGCATTCATTCATCCAAGTCAGATCTACGATACCGCGAGGCGAAGGCGAGGATACTTGCTATTTCGCACGTGTGGAGCCATGGACAGGGAGGGCGCCCGGATAATGGCATGAATCAATGTCTTCATAAACGATATTCAAAATTAGCTAAGGAGATGGGCTGCGACTCGTACTGGATGGACACATCTTGTATTCCCGACGACCATAAACTCAGGGCAAAAGCTATTAAAGATATAAACCCTATCTTTGAAAGCAGCTTCGTGACTCTTGTGTGCGATAAAGATTTGATGGAATTGGACATAAGCGGATTTACGCGTTTGAAGCGACGTCATGGCCAAATGGAGGCCTACGACCCCTCTATCATAGCCTGCTGGAAACTTTACTCGTAGTTCTCCTTGTTTCGGATTGGAACGTACGCTCTTGGACTTTCCTGGAGGCTGCAAGAGGACGAGGGGAGGTTGCAAGAGAACAAGAGGAGGGTACAAGAGTACGAGGGGGTATTCACATACTATGCGCAAGAAATGAAATTATTTCATTGCATGAGACTCTAGAAATTGTGTCTCTTCAGGGAGCTGTGGAAATTCCAATCCTTTATCTTACCGCTGAGCATCTATTACCGCCTGCCGAGCGCACATGGAAAACAAAAGGCAATCCCGGGATCACCACTCCCCGGATGAGCCTTGAAGCTTCAGCAGCGCTTCTAAGCCGGAGACACGCGTCAAGAGAGAATGATATAGCTATTATATGGAGTCTCACGTTCGGGAATGTTCCATATGACACCCCTGAGAAGATGTGGAGAGGCCTGGTGAGGGTGCCGGCTGAGGTCAAATTCGGGTGTGGATTTTTGATGGGCGATACGCCACGCGTCGAATATATTGAAAACTTTAGTTGGGCATCAAAGCATCCGGCGCCTACAATTGTGACTGACGAGAATTTGGGTGGTCCGCAAGCCCACCTTGGCGAGTCTCTAATCAATGCCAAAGTATGCCAGATGTGTGATGACGGTCTCAAATGGTGGTGTTGCGTATATACATTCAAATGCGATTCCGACTCTTGCAACACCGGACAACCCAAAACAATCCGCAAATATTATCTCGCGGGGAGGAATCGTGGTGCATTACTAGTACCAGCACCCGTTACTGCTCTTGCTAATGGCAATGCGTCAACAGAGATCGGGCACACCCTGTGTTTCTCAAAGGAAATAACGGCGGCACTCTTGTAGTTGTCTGCAGTGTAACTTCCGGACCGCCTAAAAGCATCGAGACTACATCTAGAAGCACCAAGCTTGTGCTTAAAAGCTCTCAGATTGTATCTAAAAGTACAGAAGGTATGCTTTCAAGCAAGAGAATTATATTCAAAAGCAGGGAGATGGCAGTTGAAGACGAGAACGCAGAATTTCATGGAGAATGGCAAGGAATGTATGAATGGAAAAATGGAGAGCAACTTCCGAAATTAACTCCTCGATTTTTTCATATTCATTACATTCCTTGTCCTGAGGAAAATACGTTCAAGATTACAAAAAAAAGGAATGAATAAGTCGATCCACCGTTACGCGCACATACCGGGTGTGGACCACTTTCCAAAATGGGCTATTCCTTAACAACAACAAAACTTTAAACTTGAATAT
>MU385976.1:0-79082 GCA_022497145.1 Rostrohypoxylon terebratum
CCAATAATAAGTGATGATAACCTCTTTGCAGGATTCCTGCCTGACCTGTATGCGACCCGGCTGCCAACTGTATCTTGGCATCCAATCCCCGTGTGACAATGCCATTGGTGAGGGAGAATGCTAGCATCATAACAGAGACTACATTAGAGTGGTCTTCGTCTAAGTATGATTCCAGCAATGATGTAGGGATGAAGGCGCTGGGCTTCTGGGCGATGTTGCTTCTCTGAACGTTTTGAAGACTGTCTATAAGATCTGAATTTTCTGTGAGTGAAGTATGGCTGCTATCCAGGGTTGTCATGTTTGGCGTAGTCAGGAGCTGCGGGTTTAATGGAAATGTTCTTGGCTGAAGAATCAACGTGTTGTAGACATCTTGGTAACCTAATTAGAATTGATATATCTAAGAAATGAAGGAAATCAAATGAAACGGGACTTACATCTGTCTCTGAGGAATCTTACGAATTGGGAGAAAGGTAGTTTTGAGCACCATTCCTGAACCTGTGGAACGAAATACTCTGGCGTTGGAGTTCGAACAATAAAACCTGAAGGAATAGATGGGTCCTCAACTTTGGTATGGTTAAAACATATCATAAACTTGATCGTAGACTTAACCTACCATTCGTGACTCGTTCAATCGTCGAAACATACCCGTGGCGCCAGAGAGCGCGCTGTGCCTTTTGTGCGTCTATCAACTTTCCGCGGTAGTGCACTTCATTCTTCTTGCCTCCTCTCTTCTTACATATGACAGAGAGAGCAGCCCATTCTTGTTTAGTATGAGTTTTCCTCAATTTCCATTTGCGGACTTGGCGTTCATATTGAGATTGTCTATTCGTACATTGGTAATTAGCAAACCAAGTGAATATGGTATGGGATTGAAAACTTACGAGGCCTCGAAGCCGTACTTCTCGAGCATGAGCTGTCTGATATCCTTCAGCTTTTTACTTTCGTAGAGCTCAGAGATTTCCAGTCTGTGCTCTTCCCAGGACTCAGGGTCGATTAGCCCTGCTCTCAACATCTTGAAGTGATTGGAGGCACAGTCCTCAAATGCCTACTGTGTAGGTCCAGGTTTGAATAAGTCTTGGAAATATCATGACAATTGGCAAATAATAATATTTGTAAAGGCATTGTGAGCGCAAGGAGACGTTTCATATATAGAATAAGGTAATTTTAACACTGATCCAAATCCAACAGTATGAAGAAGTAATCATTGGTCAATACCGAAATACTTTCAAGAGTGACGGGGGATACAACAGATGTAAGCAGGCTGTGAAAATATTATGTGATGGACCAATTAAAGGGGTATCGAACGACCGGTCAGCCCGGTGAATATGCGGGCGCCTCCAATACGGGCACTGAACAGCAAGCGTCACAGAAGTATTTTTGTATATCTAGGCAGGCTCTAGATGGGGTTTTGAGAAGGAAGGTGCTACATGCACCCTGAGAGGTGGTTTTAAGTAAAAACTTTAGAAATTGCTCTTTGAGCTAGATTCTTAAGAAAATCAACATCGTTTTCCTTCTCCTTTTTCTGCTCTAGGGGGGTGCTTTAGCGCAAACGTCAGCGGTCCACTCAGACGTCACCACTAACCTTGGAACTTTACCCCTGCACTCTGGAATCATTAACTTTCGCTTCTTCAACATTTTTCAGTCACATTCAAACACAACCAGTTATACTTACACACCCGGTACTTCCATCCTTCACTATACAAACTTCTATACCAAGATGGAGCGTCCTTCGACGCCACCATCGCAGGCTCGCAATGCCAACCCTCCCAACCGAATAGCCTCCCCTCCCACACCCGAAGTTACACGACGCATCGTGAGTCAATCTCCCACCAGATCCTACAATACCTACCCTGATTCCGCCAAGACCACAGCCTAATGCATCCTAACTCACAGGAAGAAAACCGTCTGCGAGCGAAAGCCCTGCGCGAACAGAATGAATCTGCGACCCGCGCATCCGGCGCCCCCTCCGCCTCGCGCACACCATCCGGCTTCATCGCCAGCGCCGACGCGCACGTCCCGAACACGCGCAAGCGCGCCTTCGACTCCATATCCGGGCCCTCGACGAGCCGCGACGGGCGCGCGAACGGCGCTTCGCCGGCTAAAAGTGGCGGCGGCGACGGCAGTGGTGCGGCGGGGTCCGAGAAGGGGAAGGATGGGAAGGAGGAAGGCGCCATCCGACCCGCGAGGAAGTTCACCAAGTTCGTCGACTACGATTTCGGCAAGATGACGGATACGAAGGGCGGGTTCTTGAGCACGGAGGACGACCCCTGGAACAAGGCTATGTCCGGGTCGGTGGCGAAGGGGAAGGGCGGCGGGCCGGCGGAGGGGCCCGAGGAGAAGCCGAAGGGTATGACGGCGCAGGAGTGGGAGAGGTTGCAGCTGCTGAGGAAGCTACAACGGCAGAAGGCTGGACCTTTTGAGCCCGGGCTGAGCGTCCTGCAGGATAAGAAGGACCGGAAGAAGTGTCGGGAATGTGGCACCCTCGAAATTGATTTCGTGTGGGAAGAGGTATTTTCTTGCTGCGTCTGCGCGGCTTGCAAAGAGAAGTATTCGGAGAAGTACAGTCTTCTGACTAAGACGGAGTGTAGAGAGGATTACCTACTCACGGACCCGGAGCTAAAGGACGAAGACTTACTACCACATCTCTCGAGACCTAATCCTCACAAGGCTCACTGGCATGATATGTGGCTGTTCCTGCGGTTCCAAGTCGAAGAGTACGCATTCAGCGACCAAAAGTGGGGGTCTGCCGAGGCTCTAGACGCAGAATTCGAGCGTCGCGAGACCGACAAGAAGAAGCGGAAGGAAGCCAAGTTCAAAGAGAAGCTGCTAGATTTGAAGAAGCGAACAAGAACAGACGCTTATAAAAGAGAGAAGGCGAAAGTTGGAGGGTCAGCATCGTCGGGTAGGAAGGCTCAGTTCGGCGATTCGGTGTTGAGCAACGGGAGGCATGTTCACGAATGGGGACGTGTCATCGAGAAGGAAGACGGCGCGACGGTAAAGACGTGTGCGACGTGTGGGATGGAGGTCGAGGAGATGGAATTTTAGAGAGAGCCGTAAGATGATACCCAACCAATAAGTCGAAGCATCAATGTCAGCAATCGTGATAGCAGAACGACTTAGCACCTCTGCGAAAACTGAGCTATTGCATCCCCACTAGCATTTCCCCTATTCCTGCATTTCTATATGGGATTCGGCAACCGTTTTAGTGAAGCTTGGCTTCAGAGCGTTATTCATACTTTGGTCTTAGGTACGTTTGAGAAAACATTCGCGACAGCGAACCGTTAATCATTTCCTCCGTGAATCCGTAGCCATGTTCCTCTTACACGATACCCGCATTTCCGATCTCGTCACACCAGAATGTCGGGTCACCGTCTTGAAGCGGTCTGCCCCAGCCAGCGCAGGGTTTGGCTACCGAAAGTGATATCATTTCATAAGCAAACCCCGTAACACCCCATTTACATAATCATGAAAAGACGTTATACTAAATTAGTTTCCGTAAAGGAAGGTTGGACGACTCATACTAGTGGATCCGTCGCTATCAACGATTCACTAGACTCGTGCTGTGAGACATTCTAAAGAACTACTATTACAAAATGCAGTAGGATCTATGCTGTAATCGACTATTGATGTAGCATGATATCACATCTTAGCTCGAAAGTGAGATAGCACACCGGTATTTCAACTTCTAGTTGAATGTACCAGGTGCGCTGGATATCTTGTCGTATTTCGTATAGCGCGAGTGTTCTTAGAGCGAGACCGAGTGGCGATTGTTTGGCGGCAGCCACAACAACGCTTCCCCTCCTTCCTAACGTCAGAGGCGTGTTCCCGATCCTCACGGGAGCCCTATCGGTTTACTGTAATTCATAGATAGTCCCTTATTTGACAGGTTTCACCTCCTGGGATGTCCACGGACGTCCACGGGTGTCGGTAAGTATAGCACTAGTATATCTCCTGTTGTGGCGGGCTAGACAAATAAGATCAGTAACGAAAATGACCTGCCAACAACAGCAAACGGTACAGTCATAATGATTTCCATCTATATCCGTGTCATTGGCTGAAACTACGTAGTATTACACGATGGAGACGTGAACTCCCTAGCGATCTCGCTTACCCCAGGTGCGGGACCTCCCTAGTTCGCGTACAGATGGATCGGACAGTTCGGACTCATACCCTACCGTTTATCCGCTTCTGGGACCGCATATGAGCTCCATATTTACCTATGACCTATAGGTAGGCAGTGAATATTGCCGCTAATAACGGCATGCGTGTTGATGATGCAAGTCGGCGTCGGTCGCTATTATGTACATTAGCTTCGTGAACCCAAACGATGAAATACAGACGGCCGAGGGTCCCGTTCTCGGTGTTTAACAGCAAATCCGAGCAGTCTGGCTCCACATGTAACAGGAGAATAACATAAAGAGATGAACGCCTGCAAGAATAATGGGATCGTTTCAGACACCCTGCTCTCTGAAGACAGCATCACTTACTCCAATAGTATCTAGGTATCTGGTATTCATATAAGTACCGAATACGATCATGGAAGTATTGGGTGGCATCAAAGGCTACCAGCTATTGGCTGGTGCTATAGGCATAGCCCTACTGAGTGTATGACTTCTACTATTCTTTACGATCAAAATCTTGAAATGATACTAACCTCGAATCATCGTCTAGTATGTTTATAATGTCCTAACCAACCCGCTGGCAAAGATACCGGGACCGTGGTATACGAAATGGACCATACTACCTTTCAAATATCTAACGATCACCGGGAAACGTCCAACATGGGTTCATGCCTTACATGGAAAATACGGTGCGTTATTCACTTTACTGCTAACATTCGCGCATACCGACTCGCTCATGTATTAACTATACTCTCATTCAACAGGTCCTGTTGTTCGTATCAGTCCGATCGAAGTTAGTATACAGGACCCAAAGGCCGTCCAGCAGATCTACTCGATCAAGAACGAGTTCCATAAGTCGTCCTGGTATGAAGCTTTCATCCCGGGACTCCCTAGCGTATTCAGCACAACCGATATCGAATACCATAGACGACACCGGAGGCTCCTCGCTTCGGAGATCTCAGAATCGGGACTGGTAGCGCACCGACACACGGTAGACTCTAAAGTCCGTCTAACTATCGAGCGTATGGCAGAGGAGATGGAGGAGCGCGGCGCAACAGTGAGTGGTTTTTAAATCTCAATGAGGGTCAATGAGGGACATGCCTGAAATTAACATCACTTCTTCAAGGACGTATATCGTTGGGCCTTGTACATGGCGACGGATATCATCGGAGAACTCAGCTTCGGATCCTCATTTCGTATGCTAGAAAACAAGGAGGTAAGGCTACCTAATCACCTCACCCTACTATATCTACGAGTACCGTATTCCTAAAAAGAAGCCACCAGGAAACCCAATATGTCCGCGACCTCAAACTGATAGGATTCGCCGGCGGCCTCAGGGCAACCTTTCCCTTCCTCTCCTACCTGTCCACCTTTATGTGGGTGCCGGTCATAAGCATCGGGATGAAAATCCGGCTCCGGCTCCGCAAGTACGCGACGGAGTCTCTAGGGCGGCACTACAAGCTCGTCGAGGAGCAAGGCGACGACGCGAAACCGACACTGCTCTCCAAATTGTACAAGGCGACCGAAAAGGGCGCCGAGACGCTGCCTTTCCACGAGTTACGCGAGGACGCCATGTCGTACATCGCGGCCGGCAGCGACACCACGACGAACACTCTGACGTACCTCCTGTGGTCCGTCTCCCGGGACCCAGTCGTAAAAGAGAAGCTCTTAGCGGAACTCCGAACGCTGCCCGACAACTTCGAGGACCCGGATGTTAAGAAGCTGAAGTACCTCGACAATATAGTCCACGAGACTCTCCGCTTGTTCTCGGCCGTGCCTGCCGGCCTGCCCCGTGCGGTACCGCCGGAAGGCGCGACTATGGCCGGCCACTTCATCCCGGGGGGTTACACCGTTTCGGCGCAGGCGTACAGCATGCACCGGAACCCGGAGGTGTACCCTAATCCATTGAAATTTGACCCGTCGAGGTGGGACAACCCGACCAAGGCGATGAAAGATGCGTTTGTGCCTTGGGGTGGGGGTAGTCGAGGTGAGTTGATTTTTATGTCCCTTGTGCATCTTCTGACGGTTTCCTGAGCAACTTAACATGAAATTTGAATACTAATTCATTCTAGTCTGTCTCGGAATGCACTTGGCTAAGATGGAGTTGCGCCTCGCGACTGCGCGCTTCTTCACCCGGTTCCCGAACGCGAAACCGTCCACGCTGGAGGGGTTTGCCGACGAGGATATGGTCCCTAAATTGTTCTTCCTCATGCAACCAAAGAACCAAAGATGTCTTATCGAGGCTCGTTGAGATTCAGTAGCCGAGCTGAATGTTAAAAAATAGCGGTAGGTAGGTACGGGCTAAGGGGAAAAGACTGAACTGGGGGCGCCCGATAGATAACTGCCTACTCCTAACCCGCCCCAACAATATTCACCAGGCCCTTAGGCGGGCGAATAAATCGAATGTATCCAACTTGCAAAATGATTATATCCTGATGGAGTGAAGTGTAGCACTATTTAGTGAAAATGGGCTTGCTAACGTCCGAAAGACAGCAACTAGATAGGAACCTAATTCAGTGTACTTATAGTGTGTTTAGTTACAGATGGCGGCCGCCGTAGGCCCGTAGTTATAGTGCATAGGACGCCTGAAATAGCCTGTCACGACCTACATTGGTGTTAGATTCTGGTTATAACCACCCATTTTAGCACGATATTAGTTATATTTGAGAAAGCAACGATCCACAACTACTTACCTATCTACTACTATATAAGTAGTAAATACCACATCTATATTAATGGATATCTCCCTTCCATCCCAATTAATCCAAACCCCCTCAATTAGATGGACCGTAATAACTCCGTATAACGATTGTAAGAATAAAAGGGTATCATCCCACACCAAAGCCCAAAATGGTATCACGTCCCCAAGAGAGAACGTGGATGAGGTAAGACTTCCAAAGAAATATCACCCAGAAGCGCCAATGACACTCTAACACCCCGAAACCTATGGATGGGTATGTTTATACCTAAGCCTCCGACGAGTAATGCGTGGGTATCAATGATCGTAGAGAAAGGAAGAAGAAAAAACGCCTATGCAAGATGAAGTTGAATCCCGATCTCCTTCGTCCGACATCCATGTGTCGAGATTGGAAGAGACCCTAAACCCGTTCAACGGGATCCACCGGCTTAGCTCCCAAGATGCTCTCCTCATCCTCCTCTCGTTTAATAGACGCGCCGAAGAACCCACTCGATGCACCCTTAGCGGTCGCAGCCGGAGGCGGAACGGTAACCGGACCAGGACCGCCAAGTTCCCAGCTCCCAACGCGCTCGTGCCGAACCCCGGTTCTAGCAATCGACACATCGTGATCCGAAGCCATCTTCTCCGCGCCCTTAAACCCACCCAGACTACTATGTCTCTTATCCGCCTCCGCAGCCCCATTCCGGCGAATCCTCAGCCCGCCAAAAACAAACGCCGCCAGTCCAGCGACCAGTAAAACAGCAACAGTAGTCAGCGCGCCAATGACGCCCGCCACAGCCGGCGAAACAGACGCAGTAGCCCCAGCACCAGCGCCCACACTCCCCACGGTCCCCGACCCCGTCGTCCCGGAGTCCTCCGTCAGCGCATTACAGAACAGCGTCACGGAGCCGCACAAACTGCACCACTGCGAGATATCCTGAATCGAGAACTCCGCCACACTATCCTGGAAATCGGCCCAACGCATCCTTGTCTCCGAGTTCCCCCGCCCGAAAAGCGGGTACTCCATCAACGGCGCCTGCGCGTCCGTGCCGTTGCGGTACAAGAACCTGACATACAGCTCCGCCTCGCTCGGGTACGTCGTCGTGTCATCTGTGGTGCTGAAGAGTTCGAACACCATAGCGGAGCCGGGCAGCGGGATCTGGCGGAAGAGGCCGGAGGAGGTGGTGGTGGAGAGGTTGGAGAGGGCGAAGAAGGCGAGGAGGGGCTCGAAGGAGCCGAAGAGCAGGGACATCTTGTTGGCGGTGCCGCCGGAGTGGATGTGCGCCGAGAGCTGCGCGACGGCGCGCGCGGCCAGCGTGCGGCCTGCGATCGCGCGGATCATGTCGCCTTCCGAGGTCCCCGAGGCCGACAGGTTGCCGTTCAGGTCGAACTGCTGCACGCTCGCGAGGCTGCGCAGGATCGCGAGCCGGTCCACGTTGAGCAGCTGCTGCGCGATCGCGTTGTGGTCGTATTGGTATTGCGCGTAATCGTACAGGTCGTACGCGTAGTTGAAGTTGAGCATCGAGCTGGCGATCGCGTTCGGGAATACCTCTGCGAATGTCGTCTCGTAGAAGTTCAGCGTCGAGTTGTATGCCTGTTGGCCAATTGAACTGTCCCTGAAATCATTACTCGATTGCCAGTATTCGGCGCATGCGGCGTGCCCTTCAAGCCTGGTAATTGTGTTAGCAGGATGAATTACTGTCACGTCGTTTAAGGCTTACCAGACGGAGCTCATATCCGTGACTGGTATGGTCAAAATATTTGGATATTGGTAGCCGTCTAGGGGATAATCTATCATAGTACCATTGGCCAACGTAGACGCATTTTCACCACCATTATCAGACGCAAAGGTTCTGGTGACCGGTGGATATAGACCTTGAAGGAAGGCCAGAGCACCCCCAACTACATAGTCGTCTGTGGTGCTATATACTGAAAGTTGACTATTGTCAAGAGCTTGCAACTCAATGCCTTGGATAGGCGAGTTGGTCGTGATGGCGTTTTCTTCGGCCGATAAGTTCGCATTAGGAGATAAATATCGAGCTCTATAGAGAGCGCCCTGAGCATACAGCTGTTGCGCACCTAGTGGAGTTAAACTAGGTGTAAGTTGACCTTGTAGGGGCGTGCGCTCGCCATATAAGATGTATGAAAACGAAGACCAAACCGTCTCGTTCGTGGATTGGGCGAGACCCTCGCTGATGAGCAGGAAGGCGGAGGCAACAAACGCCTTTAGAGAATGTGAAGCCATTTTCAGGCCAACTTCTGCCACGCCCAGGTAATGTCGATCTCAGAAATTCCAGTAGTGAAATGATAATAGTAGGTAGGATAGCTCGAGGAAGAATAATCGAGGTAGCTACCTGTCAAGCTGACTGAGAAGACAAAGGAGGGGTATTCGAGGGACAAAGGTAGGCGAAGCTACTCTTCGAGCCTTACTTACCTCTTGCGCAAACGTGCATATACATACCGGACTATTTACCTCAGTGCTACGAAATACACCTGCATACATCACCCTCGATGACACCAGATAGCGTGCTTGCATATCCAGGTCCGCCATGATATCCCACTAGATTAGAACCGGTGCCGGAGTGTCAGCTTAGTACTAGGTATAAGCTATCTCACCACCAGCAACCTCGAGCCTTTTCGCTATCGAGAATGGCGGGGTAGCTTCGTTGGTGTGAGGTAGTGAAGTAGCACGCAAGATAAGGAAAAAGCAGGCCAAGCTTGGCGATGTCTCTTTTGGGACACTGGGGCTGGATGGGCTGGGATTAAGATATCATCAGACACGCTTTTATCCCTGCCGATTCGATGAAGATACTACCTACTACTGCTGTATCACGTCACAAGGACCAATTCCGGGCGCGCATTTGGGTTGCCCGGGGTTGCCTGTTTGCCTGTCTGCCTGTCTGCTGTGGGTCTCGTCATCTCAGCTGTCCTATCAGAATACGTACAATCGGGATTTTGCTTTTACCTCTCAGCCATCAACAGACAACAACGATACGATACTGCTTGTTACGAGTTTTTCGTGTAACAAATACTTGTGAATCGACGTTGAGCTGCACCTAAACCGAAGTAAATCAACTATTACTTCTAAATGTGCGAGGTCTTTTGTTTGAAAGCTAGCCTGCCGACCTATATCAATTATGATCCCCAGTCTTGATAATCCTAACATGGAGGAATACTTAGAAGAGCGACGGCCTGGCCGGCATCCCATTTATATGCCCTAGAGCCTTCAATTTCCAGCGTTAGGGTATAATATACCCTCAACAACTCATCAAACAAGAAAGCGTAAACTCGGCGAGGAGAGTAAATACGGTATTCCCGACGCGAAAAGGCCGAATTTCGGTAGGTCTTATCATTGTTGTTATGGTTTCCATCACGACGATCAAATTCCTGTCTTCAGAAGAGTACGTTTTTCGAGTTCAACGATATTCTATCATACCTTAATAAATAAACCAGGCCAGGTCTTGCCCCACTTCGTCGTTCGAGTATATGTCCGGGTATATACTGGTTTCCGTCGTCCATTTATCTCGGACACCTTCTCCTCCAATCTCTTCGACACTTCGTTGGAAACAAGAAGAAGTTATACCCGACGGGACCCTCGCTGCTCGCTGGATAGCCGGAATTTCACCAGGCGCACCACCTGAATCTGTCACACCTCCGAAGACCTGGGGCGAAATTCAAATCAATCCCAAAAGCGGAAGCGAGACCGACGAGACGGATTTGTCTAGCATACCTCGTAGTGTCGCTACTAGTACTGACTCCGCTTCCTCCAGCGAAGCTTTAGCAGCCAACAATATATATACGTACGAGGGATATGGCTCTAGACACGTGGACCAAGAAACCGGGCTCCCGGCCGAGCCTCCGCCAATTCCTAAACTCGTTTCTGACTTGTGGGCTCGATTCAAAAGAAACGACTTGTTCCAGCAAGACGGAATACGTCGTCGGCACCCCTTGGGCCGCTCCTTTTTGGATTTGAGGGTCAAGAACGCTCTATCTAACCTCGAGACTATCGCCAACTCCCAAGACGATACTAGTCACTGGGCGAGAGTCTTCCCGTTGGATGACTTGTTTGGGTTTTGGTTCTCATCTGAATCGAAACAGCCTTCAGATCTTGCTTTCATTCAGAACAGCGCTCTCTCTATGAAAGACTCCCTAGACGGAGCCCTTCATGCCCTTTGCTCGAATTTACCGGCGCCTCATCTATTGAACACCTCGATACCTCATTTCATTAACGCCTACAGCCCCTATTGGCTCAGACGCTTATCCGGCCGGAGATTCCAAGACGAAAATTCCAAATCAACGAGTGTGATTCAAGCCAAATATGCGACGAAGTTAGATCACATCCTGAATAAGTACCGAGCCTCGTCTGGAGGGGTACTGTTCCCTTATTTAGTACAGGAGTATAAGACAGGGGGTTCAACGCCGCCAAGAAACAACTTATGACTGCTTGTGCCGGATACCTCTCTGCTACCAAACACCTGATCCGCAAGGACAACGTGGTTTTCACGTTTTCGTACACCGACCAAGTCGCGACGATCTCCGTGATGTGGATGCACGGTTCGCTAGAATTCACCGAATACATTTTTCGCAAACTGCAGATATTTGACATGGGAAAAGAGGACGAGCTCCGGCAGCTTCAAGATATCTTGATGAATATACACGAGTGGGGTCTACGAGATCGCCTAGCTCACGTAGAACAAGAGATACTAGAGGAGATCGACTACAAGGAGAAGAGTAAGGAGAGAGCACGGCCTAACTTTGAATATGGCTACGGTGACGTTCCTCCAGCGCCGCCGGTCGAAGATGTCCCCTAAGCGCAAGCGCCAGCGGATGACGAAATTAGCGGCAGCCAAGACGGCGACGGTGGCGATAGTAATTGGAGCACGTATTTTCAAACGAGGTTCGGTAACTTATTTTCATTTAAATCGTTATTTTTAACCTGTAGTATTTTAGCAACACGAGTTTGTGAAGAAGTGTAATCGGGTATTAATCGTTGCTTGGATGAGAGCTATTAGTACAAGGAGATTTCGAAAGATTTGAGCAAGAGTTGGGAATTAGAGGGCGTTTTGGGTACCGTCCGATGGCGCCAGCGCGGGTTTCAACGCTATCGCGCGGCCAGGTTTTGTCTCAAATAATATCCATTGGAATAAAGTAATGGTAAATGACATCAATATGGCGAGTTATAATAATATGTGAAACAATATCATTTACGCTTACGTGAGCGGACAAAAGCCGCATTTCCCTTGAGGTCGTAGATCTATCCTATCACGACAGCGAAGATGTGAATATTCCGCTGACAAGCGGACTTTTTGTCCGCTAAAGTGTCCGCGATCAGTTTATTTTGGGGTCTGAAAAAGTGCCCCTTGTATTAATAATACTATCCATCTAATGGATACACTGTGCCCATAACACCAATGGAGTCCTTCCAAGTAAGCACAGTACCCAAAATACAGTGCATTCAATCCATACAAGGGGCACTTTTTCAGAAGACCTTCTGCCTAGTTTTACCAGGGTAGCTCGGCGACATGAACCCGCTACCATTCCCGCTACACGGTTGTTAGCATTCTTGCTACCTAATCTTGTTATAAAAGACTTGTTGTTCCCGTATAATGAGAAAACAATTGAACTAGATTTCTCTCTAATGGTATCTCCATACACATTCAATTAGCTATCTTTACTTTATTTACGGCAATGGCGAAAGGCTCTATTCTGGTAACTGGATCCAACGGAGGTCTAGGCTCTGCCATCATCCAACGGATCCTAAGCCGACCATCTATTGCACAAGACTACTACGGGCTATACGCCGTACGCAAGGCCGAGACTGCCGACGATGCCAAGAAGTCCCTTCGAGGTGCTGCTCAAGCGAAGCATCAACATGAGCTCGTCTCACTAGATCTCTCGAGCCTCGACAGCGTCCGCAAGGCAGCCGCGGATATCAATGAACGGGTCGCAAGCGGCAAGCTACCACCTATTAGGGCTCTTATCCTTTCCGCTGCCTACCAAGAACACTCCACCCAAGACTTCACCAGAGATGGCTTCGACATGACCTTTCAGGCTACTTACCTCTCACACTTCCTCCTAGCACTTCTACTTCTCCAGAGCATGGATAAAGAGAAAGGCCGCATAATTATCATAGGTAGTTGGACACATGAGTAAGCGACCACTACCCATCCTACGCGCTAAGCATTTAACTAATCCTTCATAGTACGACCGACCCTAGAAACAAAGTTGGTCCATATGCGAATACCTATGGCCCTAAGGAATTCCATCGGATCTTCACCGACCCCGAGGGCAGCACCGAACCGATCGCCAAAGGAACGTGGGGTGTGGCCAAAGGCCTCAAGGAGGATCCCTTGGCTGGTATGAGGCGATATGGAGCTGCTAAGCTATCTCAGGTCATGACAATGTGAGTATCTTCAACCGTGCTGCTTACCTAGGCCACCAGAGGGTCTATTTTCCCTTTATCTGTCTGTCCCCTCGCGGTTCATGATACTGACATTCACCAGGGAAGAGTTGGCACGCCGTTTACCCAAAGATCCAGCTTTATCCAATATCTCGACACTATGCGTGGATCCTGGTGGAATGTCGAGTCCCTTATCTCGACGCGCTTCATGGTTCTTGCGCACTATTCTCCTCCCTTTTGCTGGATTAGTGATCGCACCGATATTATCCTGGTTTTACCCTAACGGCAGCCTACGAACCACGTGGAAGTCTGCCGGGGACGTAGTACGCGCTGCCTTTGATACGGACGACTACCTCGAGAATCCAAATGGACTGTACATCAATGGAACGGAGGTTGTTGAAGTCAGTCCTGAGGCTAAGGACGAGGCTAAGACCCGCCGACTATGGCGTGATAGTCTAGTTTATGCCAACGTTAAGGAGGGCGATACCGTACTGGCGGACTGGAAATAAGACAGCGATATGAGGGTTGGTGGTAATTTGGAATGTCTTGCGTTTTTCCCGCTGTCAGGTATATATCTTCGGGGCTGACTAGGTAGAAGGGACAAAATGTATTAATCAGATCAAAATTGGGACGAGATTAAAACGGCTCGGGTGATTGAATGGTGGTGTTATTATACTGCGGCATGTCATATGACGACGCCGGGTTATCCGAGATCGGAATTTGCCTGTAACATTAGATTGGAAGCTAGATTTGCCGAGTATTAAATGAGTGCCGCCAGGTCGGTATCGAGAGATTGCCGTAGCCGGAGACAAGGTTGATCGTTCACGTAGGGAAGCTATGCAACGCGCCAACGTAGATAGATAGGTGTTCCTGTAGGGACCGTCGCAATCCGGATGCACGAAACGCATCGCCTTGCCTATGAGAAAGGCTAAAGGGTTGCGATGACCGAGAATGGAGGGCGTCTGCAGCCCTGCCGTGCCATTGCCAGAACGTTACATATGTGGGGATATATATTACGGATATATTGGAAATCTGTGTTTGTCAGCTCGTTCCTAGAATTTAGGTACGTATTCGTATAGTTATTCGTATAGTCAACTAGTAACTCTGGCCGCTGGTCCGCCGCGGAATGGCGTAGTTGGAGTTGTCGTTATGTTATGAAGGTGGCGTGGATTGTCTACACGGCGGAGTATCACCCCTTGATCCCGTCTCCAAGTTAGGTTAGATATTTCAACAAATACTCACCCGCTTTACCCCGGGAAGCGGTAGGGAAACGGGAATAAATCTTAACCCTCTGGATCTTCGGCTATTTATCCGCGCTTTTGGAAGTTGCGACGATCTGCTTGTCATGACGAAAAGGCTAACGCACAAATATTGCGGTTAAAGTCGTGGCGCGTGACCGGCGCTGTAGATCTTGGGATCTATGTAGTGTATGCCGTGCTATACCAACATACCAACCAGGTAGGTAGGACTAACGTCGTCTCACATATATTTTCTCCATGAAAACCGGTCCTTGAGGAAAAGCTCATTGGTCTAGACCCCGTCGTATGGGGTAGCTCGAGCAACCGCGTGCAGCGCTGATTCGACATTGCATCCATACCTACCTACCTACTACCTACCAGCTTAGGGAGCTGCATCCTATTCTCCTCAGCGGCATGTCGTAGAAAGGACCTCGGAGAATTTGTCAATTTCTCCATCAATGATTCATTGAGTTTATCAATTCCTACCAAGGTAGCGCGTTAACGCCGAATAATATGACCGGGTGGGTGGAAGCCCGCCTCTTTGTGAGTTGTCAGTCATCTCTTTGGAGGTGACGGAGACCTGTACCACGACAACTCAATAATGGCGCTCCTAAGGCTGCTTCTTCTGGGCTTGCTGTCGTTCCTGTGCCTTTCTGCTTCTCGAGCAGATTTTACGCGATTGTATGGACCGCGCTCGGGGACCAGGCTTGCCGGAGGCAACAACACAGCCGAGAGCGGAAGACATATTAGGGCGACACTACAATCCCGAAAAATTAATAACGTGACAGGTGGTGCCGTGTCTACGTATGGACCATCTCAGATCACGGATCGATCTCCGCGCGAACCATTGGCTAGATACGGAGCGGGGATAGTGTATATGTTGGAGCGTGCGTCTTCCATATAGATATAGGTGGAACATTAGCTGACGATTTTGAGTAGTTGATATCGGGACGCCTGGACAGACAGTATCCGCTATCCTCGACACTGGGTCGTATACGCTGCTCCTAGATCCGGACTGTCAACAAGCTGCAGACCCGGAGGCTTGCCAGACATATGGCTACTATGATACGGGCCAGTCTTCGACTGCTAAGAACCTCAATGGCTGGTGGTCTGGGCAGTTCGGTACAGGTTATATGCAAGGAGTATGGTATAGCGACACGGCGTATATAGGGTTAGATTGTAAGTGCGAGCTCTCTTATGGAAGAAGTTAACGTTAGCGGGTTAACACGTGTAACTTCTCTGTGACAGACCTACCTCTTCCAAATTTGAGAGTGGGAGTTAGCAAATGGAGCCAGTATATCTGGGCAGGTGTTTTGGGTGTCTCGTATGGTCAAGCATGGAATACTGCATACCAGACTTTGCTTGATCTTCTTGTCTACCAAAGCTATATCGAGGTGCCGATATTTAGCGTGGGTGTTGGATATCAAGGCGGCGGAAGCCCAAGTAAGTTATGGCAGACCTTATGGGCGATTCTAAAATTAGCCTCGGTAAAACTGACTCGACTTAGGTGATATAATCTTCGGAGGAGTTGATAGAAAAAAGTATAGAGGGTATCTCGAGCCCCTCGAGATTTACCCGTATCCAGATCAACAGCTGAAGCTCTACAGTCAAGTGAAGTAAGAGATGACATCCATGTTCTCAAGGTACCTATCTCTGAGGTTGAAGCTGATCAAATATCAAATAAAGCTATCGAGTAAACTTAACATCGCTAGCGGTCACTCCTCCTGGAGAAAATGAGACTATGCTAACGGGAAGCGACTTCGTCCGTAACGTGTTGATCGACTCTGGCTCCACTTACACCTATCTCGACGCGAATCTAGTTGCGGTAATTGCGAAAATCCTGAATGCGTCCACAGATGAGAATGGGGTGTATCGGGTGCCATGTGATAACCGAGACTTGGATGGCTCCGTCAACTTCGGGTTCAACTACTTCAATATCGTTATTCGGGTTAACTATGCGGACTTTATCGTAGATTTCGACAGTTACTGCGCCCTCGGGGTCCAACCTACAGACCATCCGGATTCGACGTGGGTGTTAGGGACTAGTTTCATTCGGGCCGCATATCGTGAGTACCGGCTCCCTAGACACCAAATTCAAGGGTTGGGGTTATGATAACTAACGAATAGCGCACGAAGTCGTATTTGATCAACAGAATAACGCGGTATGGATTGCGCAATATCTGCCATGTGGTGATGACGGAGTAGCCGACCTGACCAAGGATGCCGGCAGACAGCTGTGGTTAGAGATTACGGGACTGTGCTGACCGTGAAGGAGAGAAGGAGACCTCGATCAACTTCCATGGCTTGGAAACAAACACCGTCTGACTGGACGAGACAACAACATTGAAGGTAATGAACATGCGGACAAATAAAAATGCAAAGCACAAGCCGCTTGATTGTACAGATACGAAGATATACAGATATCTCGCAAGTATAGCAATATTAAAACATGTAAGATCATCTCAGATACAAATTAGACATCTGGTCCTCGAATGTCCTCGCTCAACGGACCTTGTCTCGTCCAAATATTCATCTGAAAGTTGAGTTGAGTTAGTGAAGTTTCCAGGTTATTGACAGAGTGGGGGAGGGAAAATATAATGGATCTATCAACCACTGGTCGCGTTACACATAACCTTGGAAGAAACCTTAAGTTAGGGTTTAGATAGCCCTGGAGCACTAGTACTTACCCCTATCTTGGAACCGCTGGTAACCGGTAAACCAGCGTGCAGCGTCCGCTGATCCCCCGTACCGTCCTCGTTCAAATTCTGCCAAAACACAGCATTTCCAACAACAGGCCTAAACGTTACTCCGTTCTCCCACGGCTCGTCGCAGTCGACGAATTTGCACCATCGCTCATCGGTAGGCGCAGGCACCATGGGGAAATTCGTCCCGCCGCCAGTAATATCGTCAGAGGCAGAGACGTATGCGAAGAACGAGCTGAGTCGATTCCCGCCTAGCGAAGAGGTGGCGTGTGCATCGTTCGTGTACCAATCGGTGTGGAAATGATAGCGCTCTCCCAGGCCGTACTTCACTAGCTGCAGCGGCTCAAGATGCGTTCGGGGTACATCGAAGCCCTGAAATAATAAAGCCCGCTCCTCGATGCACCTAACTACAGCGTCGCGCGGCACGTTTGTAGACTGCGAGGTCCGCGTTTGACGGAGCCCTTGAGCTCCAGATTCATCGGCGACGGCTGAGTGGGAGAAAGTATCCTTGCTATTGTTTGTGGTCAATACTGGGGAACCTTGGTGAACTTATCAATGTCGATACTCACGTTATTTCCTTCAAGTGCTCTTGCTCCTCCGCTGTTACGAAGCCTTCTAGGTATATGACCAGCGGCGATTTAGACACTATGTGGCTCTGGTAGGCGGGGTGCTTGCAAGAATCGCTAGACGCCAACGGCTTCTGCGCATCGCCGTGACTATGTGCGCTAGCCGTTCCGGCTGCGAGTCCCAACAGCAATATCGACTTTAACGAGTTCATTATGAATTTGGTTTAGTTTTTTTCTGATTGAAGATGAGAAGAGAGAAATACGAATTTATCTTCGCTCCCGACACGGCACGAAAGAAGAAGAGCTACTGTCCTCCATACATGTCGCTGAAATCCTACGCCATGATAAGGAGAGAACATGCAGAGTTGAAACACCAATTGTTTGCGTACAGATGAGCTCCCCCTGTTTAGCGTCGCAGCAACCCGCTGATCAAGCTCTTTAGTGGAGAGCTCTAGCGCAGGTCCAGGGTTACGGGGTCGTGCATCGTCAGATCTTGACCCCTGACCTCCCTGACCTGCCTGATCTGCGGGTAGCTCAGCTACGCAAATCGCTTGTATTTGACCCCGCGAGATCCCCTCCGGTTCAAACTGGAGAAGCTAATGATATCAATTAATCAAATTCATAATGAAGGTCAGAAGTATAGAAATTTTGTCATTCTTCCTAATAGGAACATCAGTTTCCTGGAAACATACCGACGAGAAGGAATTCCGTCGGGCTATAGGAGGTCATAATCATGCCTTAGTTGCGTGTAAGCTGTTACTTGCTATCTTGAATTATAGCGATAAAGCTGCCTACAAGGTCGAAGCTAACACTTCAATGGAATTATAGTCATAGAACCTTCGACGTGAGCGAATTCCAGTTTGGGAGTAAAATAACTTATCACAACTAACACATTCAAAACTCAGTGCTGCTAGTCAGGCCTTGGAACCAGAATGGACCACAGCGGTAGAATCAGAAAAGAAGTCCTTGATAAGTGTCGACTGCTCTTCTACCAAAAGCCTATGCCAGGAATTTGGCATCATATCATATCCCGCACTGCGCTTCTTCGACGGCCATGGGAAGATGACTTCATATCGAGGTCCTAGAAGGGCGTCTTCGTAAGTGAATTTAAGACTCAATGGTCAACAATCGCAGAACTAAGACCAATTCTTACCAGCATCCTCTCATACCTAAAACGAGCAGTTCGCCCCTCCATCACAGCGCTGACCTCGGAGTCCAAAGCCGCCAAATTCCAATCCGGTGACGACTACACTGTAATTGCGCAAATTAACACCCAAGACCCGCACATAGGAACAGCATATGAAAAACTCGCTTCTCAGTATAAAGACCGATTATCCTTCGGGTTGGCAGAAACCACCGGCGCAAGCACAGTATCATGCTTTAACAATTACGACAGCCAGCAATTCACTATCTCGGACCTTACGGGGATCAATGTTCTCCCTAAGCTCATCGAAAGCTGCCTGGAGCCCGTGATTGGGGAGTTCACGCGAGTGAATGAAATGAAGTATCTACAGGTAAGCCGTGTCTCAGCAACCTATTCTAAGGGTTTCTATTAGCCCGAATTCATTTTCTTTTCGCGTTACTAACGAAACGATTTACCAACAGAGCGGTAAATCGCTGGTCTTCTACTTTGTCACATCGTCCCAAGAGCGGGATTCTTACGTATCCGCGATGCGGTCCGTAGCTAAGATGTATAAGGAATATCTTAGCTTCGTTACAGTCGACGCGGGCGAGTATGGCGACCTAGCGGCGCCACTAGGGTTAATTCCAGGTGCCTTTCCCGCGCTGTCGGTGCAGAACCCGATGTACGGCCAGGTGTTCCCGTACCCGCGAGCGAAGGAAATCACCCCTGAGGCCGTAGGTGGTTTCTTGATGGATATTGTGCAGGGTAAGGTGCAACCTTGGGATGGGACATTCCCGGCGGATGCGGTTAGTGGACAAGCACACGATGAGCTATGAACGATTAAAACTTAAGAATAGATCGAGTGGTAAAAGTGTAAGCATATTTTCATGATAAGGTTGTATTTATATCCATGACATCCAAATGAGTAGAAATATCATTCCATTTACAATGCTGGTTCAAGAACATCCTTGGCATCTACGGCAGACTTAAGAAGAGTTCCAGAAGCTTAGGATAATCCGGGACACTAGATTCACCACGTCAGTCAAAATGGCCAAGTTCATACACAGGAAAACACATACCCCATCCCAGACACTGGATCCCAGCCTTCGATCGCCGGAAAGCCGGTCGTCTTGCACGCTCTATTATCGCCCTTCGTAACGTCCTTGAAAACCTCGGGGTGGGAATACTGGTCACACATATTCGTTAACCGGATTGCTCCAACATATAACGCAAGAAGAAACAATCGAAAAGCTCACCAAAACCTGATGCACAAACCCGACCGGCGCCTTCCCAACCGTCAACCTCTCCTCGTTAATCAGCGTAATAACCGCGCCCCAAAGCGGCGCCGAAGCCGAGGTCCCGCCAATCCTCAACAACTCGCCCCCGCTCGAGATAACGAAATGGTCTCCGTTCGCCGCGACGTCCGGGTACCCTCTCCCCAGCTTATTAAACCTACCGATACCCGCGCGCGGGTTAGTGAAATTGCCGCCTCCGCCCTCGTACCCCTCGAAGCTGAGGTTAGCGTTGGCGAGGAACGTCTGCACGGCGGAGCGCTGCCACTCGGGGGCCTCGTGGATATTGGAGAAGCCGCCGCCGCTGCGGAAACGGTCGGTGGCTTCTTCGGCGTCGACGCCGGGGGTGCCGTTTGTCTGCAGCACGGTGGACCCCACGGCCAGGATGTACGGGCACGAGGCCAGGAACTGCGGGTTAAACACGTCCCTGTCCGGGCCGAGACACCCCGACGGCGCGGCCGGCGACGGGAAACCGCCGACGCCGTCGTCGCCCGAGGAGATCACCACTGTCGTCCCCTGCAGCCCCAGCTTCATGATCTCCGCGCATTGTCGTTGTTGGTACGATTCGGGCAGGTCCACTTCCGCCCCGCTGTACGAGATGCTGATTACGTTCGTCGCTGCGTATACCCCGCACATCAGCTGTCCTGAGTACCCGCCCCGGTCGTGCGGGTTTGGGTACTCCGGGTCGCGGCACTCGGGCCGCTTGCAGTTGCCCGTTTCGCCGTAGGCCGAGAAGGTGCAGTAGCTGCCGTCGATGGCGTTCCAGAGGTCTGCGTGGGCGGTTAGCGGGGGAATGAAATTGGAAAGGTTGCTGAGTTGGGAAAATGTGAAATGTGCGTTATGGTGAGAATATCAGAGCGCTTACTATTGAAGAATCCAGTGTACGCTGCCGGATCTGTCTGGTAGTTGTTCTGATACCACTCGTCGTCGACCTGGTACAGCACCGTTTCCTGTGGGTATATCAGACCGTACGCCATTTGGAAATCGAGATTCGCCTCAGAGCCGGCCATTCTAAGGCTTGTAGTGGGGCCCTGGCCGCCGTCCACGGAAAAGAGTTCGGGGTGAGTGCCGTTGGGGATGTCACTATGCGACGTCAGTTCCTTGCCAAGTCTCGAATAGCTTCTGCAATATTCCTTACTCTGAGAAGCTCCAGAAGAATTTGTCAAGATCGTATTGAGTGTAGTGTTGCCCAAGCGACTGGAATATTCCCATCCTGTTGTCAGCATGCTTCTTGGTCCCTTTCGGGATACCGTACATCGCTACATCTTTGTCAGACACATTTCACGGTCCGCAATAAAGGCGCTTGTCTTACCTCTTATACAGTCCGGAGTAACATATTCGTCGCATCCACCTGGCAAGGTGAAATTGCCGCTCTCGATATGCACCGTCTTTACGGGTTCGGCGAAGCGTAAAGGGCCCTCCACATTCGGGCCAGTGGTTCGTTTTGATGGCAAATCCCGCTTACTCCTTTCGCTCATCACATGCGCAAGTTCGCTCTCGGAAACTCGTTGGCCGAAGCGAGGAAGACTCGCTTCTCCTCGGTTCCTCGATGGAGGCTGCTGTGTGTTGCCGTGACCCATCAATTTGATACCCGGAGTAATGTAGTCTATGTGCTCTTTCACCTGCTTTGGAACATGGTATCTACAGTCCAATTAGACCGAGACTTAATTAGGTCCCGTACGAACAACAAACTCACTCGTCGCAGGCGATATCTCTAACGCCGGTGCTTACATGCTCCCATACGTGATAATCTGCCATCAGCAGTTTTTCGACTTCATCAACAGAGGCATCAAATTGTATCCACTGTGATTAGGTGATAATTTTTAGCATTCATTCCATTTCCTTCTCGAAAATGGACACACTACGTACCTGTTTATTGGTCGATTGGGAGATGTTAGGTGAAGGAATACCGGCCTCGACGAGCCAATCTTTGACCGCGTTAAAGCTTGTTTCCGCCGGTTCAAAGAATTTGATCACCTCTTCTGCCGAGAGATGTTTTCCATAGTTCTTTGAGTTAGGGTTTGAACTTTGAGGTACCGTTAATTACGCCGTAGGGAAGTGTTGAGAAAGGGAGCCAACACACATATCCATTAACAGATCATGGCCTGATTGAAGATTTTGCTGCTTTAGGCCTACGCGCATAGGCAATATAGCTTCAGGGGCTGCCCTTTTGACCTTCGTCCATGAACTTGCCTGTATTTCTGACCTTTTCTCATGTTGAATATGAGTTTCCGGAATACTGCGTTTCGACCCAGAATCCCGACCATGAAACGGGGGTGCGGCAAGGACTTCCAGCACAGCTAGACCCACCAGAGCAACGAAACGAAATAACTTCATCTTGAAAACCTATCAAGATGGAGAGAAAGGGAGATGAGCCTGCGTAGGAAAGAATTGTGACACGGGAAGCCCAAGAAGTATCCAACATCCATATTATATCAGCGGCATTGCATAAGCTGGACTCCGCTCCGTTTCTAGGATTGGGGTTCAGGCATTCCATGGTGATCGTCGTACCGAGAGCACATTTCGGCATTGTTTAAGCCAAGATGTCAATATACTATCACCCACTCTCGCCGAGTACGGGTAAATGTGTAGGTCAGCTAATCAACCTTAACTTCATTTTCCTTGTTATCAGCAATGGCAAGTGGCCATAGTGAGGAGACCAAGCGTGAATATGGTTACTGGTGTCCTCAAATAAGCTGGAGTTGATGTATTGCTCATAGGTATTGGATCATTTACGGGCTTAGACAACCGACAGGTAGTCTGCCACTGGAGAGCCATATTTGGCAATGTCAGGCCTTGTAACACGGTATTAGGAGCCCCAAGGGTCCCCCCAGATTTTTTTCGGAGATTTGTTGGAACCCTTATATCATATGAACTAGGGATTATTAGCAGCAGAGGGTAGTATCCTGGTAGACAGCTGAGCTGGAGGACATAAACTGGGGTAAATGACGCGATAGAATACCACTTTATATTGAAGATTGTGGAGGCTGATGTGATCTACCGGTCTCCCGGTCTACATTGCATATAACCGGCGAGAAAGGAGTGGTAGATATTCTGAAAAGTGCAGTAGCAACCCCTCTCACACTCAAATCTCACCAGAGCTAGCCATCTTTCGTAATTATGGGAAATATAACGCGCGAGAGCTGCTGTGAGGTGTATACTTCACTTTGAGCAAGGATTGAAACGAACGTGGGTGAATGTCACTCCATTGAGACTCCGGCTGGTGATTTCCCTATCATCTTAATCTAACCATAGAATGAGACCGCCGCCATTTCGGCGTTTTATCTCTTTTACTACTACTTATAAGTCGCCGTTCGAACGAGTAAGAGGACAGCGAGGGACTCGGTCGTCTTTGACTAAGTAGTCGTTAACGTCATCACGGAGAGGCTCATCGAATTGATCCGGTGTTGCGAGGTCCCAGTATTCTTCTTCGAGCGGCGGATTTTCCCTCCACCCGCGCACCTCACCGCAAATACAAGCATCGTAAAGGTTCATCGTATTCCGAATCTTCGGGAGAAGTACTCTCCACGAAGTAGTTCTCAGGCGGATGTCTCGAAGACATAAATCGGAGAGAGTGCTTTTATGTCTCTTCAACATTGACATAAGACCCTGTCGTTCGCAGGTAATATTCCCCAGGGTCAGACTTTCGAGGTGTTCCCATGTGTGCTTCAGTTCCATGATATCTTCGAGGTTGGCGGCATAGCCATGTTCTTCCGAATGCCCATTGAAGACTATATAAAGCGTCCGGAGTTGGGTCAATGATTTGATAAAGTCGCGCAGCAAACCGGTTTTCATTAGTTTCCGGCATTGAGGGACTTCTGTGCCGGTGGTCACATCCCACAGAGTACCTGGACCTGAGTTGGATTCTTCCATACCGACATCGATACAGAGTTGAAGGGATGTGAGATCCGAATAGAATGGGATGGTGCGCTTCAGTTCGGCAGGCGGTTTTTGGAAGAATTTCCAGCTCAACTCGCCGGCGACTAAGGTCTTCAATTTGATATTGTTATCAAAAGCGGCGTTGAGTATGGACTCAAAGTGTCGGCATCCTTCGGGCTCTAGGTAAGTCGAAGGACGAGTTAAAGCGCCTTCGAACGGAGTCCTTGTCCCACCTTGCCGAAACCAAAACCCGCAGGACATGACCAACTCTTGAAGTGCCGTGAAACAAGAGAGGACTTCTTTAAGGAAAGAGAAATCTTCGTTGTTTTGAAGTATCCTTTGCTGTTGCTCAAAAGTGTATTCGTAGGTCTTGTAAAACTCCAGGAGCTGGATCTCCCTAAGACGCGGCGGAAGTGGCTTGTCTAATTCCTTGGCTAGAATCTTATCTATACGATGTTGCTCTTCGTAGTATTCGCGGAATTGATCCAGAGATTTCTTATTAGGATTTATGGTATGGCTAATGTAAACTAAGGATCGAACATTTTTGGAGGCGATAGGGTGCAAAGAAATGCTTCGAAGCATTTCAAAGTCCTGCTCGTGGAGATAGAAGACGATCTCGCGGTGTACGAAACATGCGGCGGCGTCTGCAAAGGCTCTGCAGCATAGACGGAACCTCCGTACATCCTGGATCTCAAGATATGAGCATATGCTGTATAGTATCTCTGGGATCATGGTATGCATCATGGTGTTTCCTCTTGGAAGAGTAATTGGAGTATTCTCTGGAGTATTCTCTGGAGCTTAGGTGAGATGTGAGATGTGAGATGTGAGGTGTGAGATGTGAGATGTGAGGTGTGAGGTGTGAGGTGTGAGGTGTATGGATGTTTTTGGTATTGGTATTAATATTGGTAGTATGAAATAGTGAAATAGGTTCAAGATTTTAAAGGTGAGCTTAACTTAGTGAGTTTAGTGTTGGCTTTTGTGGACCCAGATGATATGCAACTAGCCCAAATTCGTTATGCTGCAATCATATATATCGCAACAAAGCGGCATATCAAGCAAAACACCTACGGCGCCGTCATGCATCATGCAGGTTATATATTGGTTGGTTGTCTGTCTCGTATATTAGGATATTAGGAGCTGCTGTGTGCGATTCGGTTACATCCATATTCATAACTATAATCTATAGGCTTTATCCCATAAGCTCACAGCCTTCTCGTACCACACCGACCACAGCACCGGTCTGAATAGCCTCGCTTCCACCAGCAGAAACCCTATACTCTATTTCTGCTAGTCCGTCCAACCATCGAATCATAGCTTCAGGCTTCACCTCCATCTTTGATAGCTGTTCCGACAAAGCGGTGATGATATCCGCCAACGCAAGACCGTTTGCCACTTTCAACGTATTGATTGTGGAGAGGCATGTCGTTACGTCGCTAGTCGAGAGCAACGTGCTGGCAATCTTCGCAATCGCCTCGGGTGGTGGGGCTGCTATGCAGTTGTAGATCGTCTCCGTCGTGATAGTTTCCCTCACGATATCCTTCTCGGCAATTTTCGGTGCATCCTTAGGTTGTATCGGAGTACCTGATGTGATGAAAAGGTTAGCATTCAAAGAATTGAGATTGAGGCCGAGACTAAGACAAAAGGGCTCACTAGATGCGTGACAAGCTTGAAGTACGTTGAGAGCTCGTCGCATGTCACCTTTGCTTAGCTTGACTAGAGCATCCGTCGCTTCTCCTGATATTTTGACACTCTCTTCAAGAATGACTTTGTCAACCAAAACCCGAATATCGCCTTCTTTTAAAGGACTGAACCGAAAGCGCGTACATCGAGATAATAGTGCAGGTGATAGCTTGTGTGTATAGTTGGCGATAATGCAAAAACGTGTGTTTGCGGTGTACTTCTCCATGATTCTTCGTAGGGCCATCTGGGCCGTGTTGGTCATCGCATCGGCCTCGTCCAGTATGATCAGCTTGTAGCTTGCCATACCACCCGGACGCGACGCTCCACCCATTGTAAAGATCTGTTTTGTGGAAGCAAACGTCTTGATCTGTTCTCGCACCACGTCGATACCACGATCGTCCGAAGCATTAAGCTCCAAGACCATCTGACGCATATTGTCGGTTCCGTATATTCGCCTCGCCAGTGCTAGGATGGTAGACGTTTTACCCGTTCCCGGTGGGCCGTATAGGAGGAGATGGGGTAGGCGATTCGAATCGACGAATTTGTTGATAGTGGCTAGAATATCTTGATGGCCCGACACATCGGCCAGCGATACGGGTCGATATTTCTCAACCCACGGCAGTGAGTCTTCGGCTTCGACAGGTAAATTCGCAGCGCTTCGCTTGCCCTTGGCGGTATTGTCGGAAGAGAATTTGATATCATTCGATGCTATAGGGACATCAACGTCCATCTCATCTTCGAAATCAGACATGATGAACTCTTCGGTTCAAGCAACTGAGCTAACACAGGTTTCGTCAAAAGTTCTTGATTGATTGTAAGTTTCTTAGGTTCCTGGGTTCTTCGACGATGGAGCGGTTCCATGGAACTAACCTTTCTCGCATAGATCTATAGGCCTATAAAAGATCCTCGGCAAAAGTATACGGATGAATAGGACGTTCGATAGTTGGTTCACGGTGTCACGGTTGGGTGTTGGTGTTGGTGCTGGAAGACGCGTGAATTGAAAATGTGACATTTTTCACGCGTTTCCAATTAGCGAGTACCAGGCTACATAGGTAGTGAGTGGTTAGTGGGGTTGAATCGCTAAGATATAGTGGGTCCTTGGAAGGTCGTTTAGCGTTTAACCTAGCGGATAACAAGTAGAAGGCCTTCTTGTTAAGTTGTTAATGGGCCCTTGTTAATTACATGTGCAAGATAAAGCATTTATCTCGATAGGGAGATATATTTGAAGTGGTCTGTGTGTTGGAAATCTACTTGCTGCGCCGGGTTTTCCTCCTATTAGCATCTTATTAAATTGATCGTCTATATGCTGTACTTCGTATTTAACGTGACATATAAACAGTCGATAGCTCTTCATGCCATTATGGCTTTGCGCATAATCCTATCTTGTGGTCTCGTACGTAGCAAATACTTCGTGACAGTACGGATAGGAATATCAATTGAAGTCAATATTTTTGACTTACGCCCAGGGCTATTTTTTGCGGTAATGAAAAATCATTCCCTTACAACTATTAAAGGCCGCCTCTCATCCTCTTGCTCTATGACTGGCTGGTAATCTTCCCGAAACCTTCATCATACCTGCGTCAGCTTTGATTAGGGGTCTCAAGAATCATAGATAGACTTACATGGTATAACCAACAAACGATGCTAGCCAGAATGAGCCCATATACGTCAAACACCATTCCAGAATTCCGGACGCCTTGAAGTGGCCATCATCCATAAGAGCAACGAATCCAACCCCACAGCCAAATTGGCAGAGGACAAGGAAAGTATTGAAAAGACACCTTCATCAGGTTAATCCCCTACAACATGGTGTGAGTGACGGTGTTTGTGTGGGCGACATACCATTTCCGTAACCCTACAAATACGGCAGGACCCCAAATCTGATCCCACCAAACCGCGGTGGTAGCTACTGCACTTACGAACAAGCCTCCAAATGTCCCCATGAGAAGGTGTCTATGTCGAACATGCGCATCATCCGTGTCAAAGATGCTGAGAAATACCAAGCTGACGGCAGCGGCCAAGCCAGCTACTAATGCAACCAGGCTTGTTGTCTGTCTCCACGGGGTGTCATCTGTCAGCCCGTAGAACCTCGGAGAGTAACGCACGTGGTGCACGCTGAAAACGGTTCCGAAGAAGGTGATACCAGTCGCCGCGCACCCGACGATGAACACCGGTTTGAACTGGTGGGCGGCGATGTCGCTAATGAATGGTACGTAGGGATTGACCTGGTGAGGATATTGGGGTCGACCAACGGCTAGCCATCGCACTAACAGGATAGTGAGGGTCAGGAACCAGAAGAGTCCGGCGAGGAGAGGAAAGAGCCAAAGACGGCGGATGGAGAAGAAATCTTGAAACGTGCGATACCATATCCTCGTCATATCGAACTTGAGTTGAGGGTGACGATTGTAGGTACTTCTGGACAATGTCACAACTAGTGGAAAATCAACAAAAGAGCGTCTTCTCTGCGAATGAATACTTCCATAATATCTATTAATATCGAAAGGGAAACTTGGAACGATCGAGATACAGTCACGCGCCTATCTTATTCCCTACGTCATACTCTCGGGTCGTCCCGAAGCAACGGATGGCAGGGGACGGGACCTAGGGGACTAGCTTGTCATTCAAAGACTCTGATTGGTTACCGAGGGGCAGAGAGGGTGTGGAGAGCTCCTTCTAGTGCATATAGTGGGGTAAGAGGGGTGAATCTGGGAGCAAAAGCTCCTGGAACTTCTGGACAAATTTCGATCCTCTCCGACAACTTCAATTATGAAAAGACGAATCTCTCACTTCTTAGCAGAACATTAGCTGCGACAGGAATACTTATATTTCTAATTCACAAATCTTATTTCGATCTTCAATTTCGGAGTTTTCTCTTTCAAAGCGCCTTCAACAGGCCTTCATGTTTCACTATCCAGCTCCCATCTTTAGGAAATCCAGGTGCATCTCCCTCTGATCCATTCCAGCCAGCGACCATATACGCCACTATAATTCATTAGAAACACGCTAATTTTCACTGGCCATGCTGGGTATTCGGGGCACTTACCAGCGTAGAGGAACCCTGCGTTTCCAGGCATAAAAGGGGGAGGGGTGCCGCCTATGATCATTAAACCAGCCCTAAACAATTCGCTATGAAGGCAAACAAAACTCACCGTCACCACCGCGCACAGCAAAGCCAGCGTCGTCGAATACCCAACAATCGTACGCTGTCAAGTGATAGATAGCACGCTCCGGGTTCCCAATTCGAGCCGAATTTATCGCCAGTACCGGACGACCCCACCCCCGAATTTTGTCATCCGTCCAGATTTCCCAGATCTTATCCGCAGTCTTCAAAGCGACGTCGGTGTCTACAGCAGGTGTATCAGGAAGTGTGCCTTGAAGCATAATGAGGCTTCGGGGGTCGCCGTTAAGCTTGGGGTCTTCCCACCACGAGCTATTCAAACCCTCATAAACGGTGCAAAGTCCGTCGATTTGTGGTGGAGGGGCAAGGTTCTCGGCGACAGTCGTCCATTTTCCGGGGATGGGTTGGTTCAATCGTCTTTTCCAGCTTCGCGCAACGTCAAGGCCATATCGCCAATAGGCAATCTTATGAACCATCGTCAGCTAAATGCTATTGAGAGATATCATGACTGCATTGACGTACTTCATAGGCCAAATTCAACGACTCTGCTGGAGGTGTGTTTTCAGTCACACCATAACTAGGCGGACCCAAGTCATAATAGCCAGAACTCTCATTTTTCCACGCATATGAAGCCATGTAATCGGCGGAAGCGCTGATGACAGCATCCCATCTTTCTAAGGTTTCTCGAGTTGGTGAAGCCTGGAATGCGAGTTCCGCTAGGTACATAATATGAGGCTAGAATTTACAGTGGAGATTAGCACTGCTCTATTCCCTTAGCGCGCCTCAATACGCACCTGTTGCCACAGAAGGAGACCGTTAATACCCCCTGGCGAGCTAACTCCAGTGCCCGTTTCGGTCATCTTCGGCCACCTAATTGACATCGTGTTAGCGTCTACGGCCCCCCAACATCCCCCAACATCCCTGGAGACACCACTACAATACCTTGCGCCCTCCCATCCCATTGCTCTCGTTCTAGCTAACGACAACGGCAATAGCTTCTCGTAAAGGCTAGGGAAGATGCCGTCGAAATATTTTTGGCGACCCCACGTACTCCAATGAGCATTGTGCCAAATTACCATCTCCATGTGGAATTTTCCTATAGTTTCTCAGTACCGCAACGCATTGGGAATTACCAAGAATTACCAATACCTACCGTACCAGCCATTGTTCATCAGCCCGCTTTCTTGCGGCGATTGTCCGGTTGCCGCGCTATTCACTCGAACGTGGTATTGCGACAGTATGATACGGCGCTGCAATTCATCGGCTTTCGCATTTGACGAGGATGTGAGATCCACGAACCCTCCTTCGTTCCAATATTCATGCCATCCTAGGGAATTGCGCTCCCTGATATCTGATGGCAATGCGGCCGTCCTTCTATCCGGCGAGAAATGCGCGGTGAAGTCTATGCTATTCGACCGGTGAGATTTCAAGGCTGCTGACAAGATATATCGCTGGGCTGTAATAGCACTGGAATTTGGTGGCTCAGCCCTGGAGAGCGCCAGGGCGTTTCTGATGGGCCATCGCAGATTGACGAAGTATTTGGTCTCTTGCAGCTCATGGTAGATATGAGTCTCTCCCACTCTGCCATCTGCGACGATTGAGGTGCTGTGGTTAAGAGGGAAGTCATAGACGCCGACGAAAACCTCATACTTATATTTTGTGGCATGTATGGGCGGATAGGGGAAGTCAAGCTCGACTTGTAGGTCTCCTGAACCTAGAAGCTGGGATTCGATGTGGAAAGCTACTGCGTCTGATTCGAAGTCGCTTTGAGTGGTAACTCTAACAGTCTTTCCGTTAACTTCGAAGGTTGATGTTATAACTCCATTCCATAAGTCGAGTTCTTGAACCGGGTTCATTATGTCAGGAGCTGTCAAGGTAGCGCTGTGATACCTTAAGCCAATCCGACCCAGGTTGATGCGATTGGGGTTCGATATAAGCCACTGAGAAACTTCTGGGAGCTCCGGGTCAGGGATATCGTACGACACATTTCTTCCATAGGTCATCATTGATACGCCATGATACTCATCAAGGCTTTCGCTGGATTGTACTTAGCCTTTGACTCGAGGAGATGTAGTTCCTAGCAAACATACCCGTCGGTAGGTAGTGTATCATTGTGCCATGCCCAACTTGAAAGAGTGTTGAACGGCAGGAAGGTCTATAGGTTTGTATTTGTATAACGCTTGCAATAACCTTTGAGACAAGGGGTCCGTTACCTGCATCCCCGTATTATCGACGTTAAACGCGAAGTTGCCATTTCCAATTTGCAAAGGAGTAGTATCATTATCAATCAATCTCTCCCTCTTTACATTATACTTGCTAACAATTGTTTGCCTTTTCTTGCGCCGTTAACCCAATGAGTCTAGAATACTGAGACCATATTAGTACTGACCTGTCGATCTTCCCATTAGCCAAATCTAACAACGAGAGGAGGAAAACTAGTAGAAGGTACATGATTAAGTACAAATCAAGGATATAATAATTATGAGTATAAATGGCTTCAAAGACCTTGATAGTTCTATACGTACGTGGTATGTCTACTCATTTAACCGAACTAAAGACCGGGTTAAATGTAGCCGAGTTTCCCAAAATACTCCTTCTATAAGAGCTCTCCTTTTGAGGGGGATGAAGAAATCCATCGTCTTTCCCCGCAGAACAAGGACAGTTTTAGGAGTATACACGAACATGACCGATTATTTGAAGCAAACTGGTATGTATTCCTACCTACACTCAGATGTAACTTGGATGATCGATCAACTCTTATGTTGACAATCTTCAACTTGAGTCCTTCTGACTACCAAGTAGTATATTCAAATAGTGCAACTTATGCATAAGTTGATGGGGACATCCAGATTTCGGAATAGTCAAGAACCTTGTGTTTCTCTCGAGTGCTCAAAAAATCTTGACATGAGACAGGACCAACAAATTCTTTACGCGAGTCCAGTTCCCTTGGTGGAGTTCTCAGCATCACCTCTCGCGCAATGGGTCGTTCTCGCGAACGCGATCTTGAAAGCGAGAGACACGTCTATCACTCCCATACTACGGCGTTAATGATATGAACCGCCCCAACGCCGATCCTTCAAACCTAGTTAAGGGTTGTTGGGATCATCCGAAGGGCGTGATTGATATTTGCCCCTGAGCAAGAATTCCTTCGTCGATGATACCCGCGATATCAGGTCTGAAGTTGGAGCTTTTATGATTATGAGTACCTGTACACAACTCAACGTCAGCCCTTATGGGAGTTCGTATAAAATTGAACTTCCACAATGCAAGCTTGTTAGATCATATAGATGCCTAGCTAAACAATAATATTGCGAGGCCATGAACGAAGGAAAAATAGGTGATAGCTTAGAAACTCTTTCGGATCCGATAGTTCGGAATGTCACCCCCTTTTGGAGCACCGCTCGAGCCGCCGTGCCGGGTGGAGATGCCTTCGGTGAGAATCGTCATTAATCTTCGGGGTCCGAGTCCCGCCGCGAGACGCGAAGGGGGTTACCGCCTTACGAAAAGACGAAAGGTGCATCACATAACACTGTTATTATGAGACACTTTCAATTCGTAGATTCCAAGTACCAGAGCCAAGGTCAGATATTGTTTCCTCCGGTTTAGTTCCACTTCGTGTCTTGAGATGCTAGGTATATCGGCGCTTCGCTGGTTCTATACGGAAAACGACGGCGTTGTCCATTTTTCCCAAGCAAGGCCTCATCCTGCGATCTACGAAGATGAGTAATCACATGAGGATCTTGTTTGAAGGCAACTGAGGGGATTAAAAATTGGGACTTGTTGTTGAGATCCCCACATTCTCCATCATTCGCTTCGCCCACAAACGATATATACCCCTGGTATTCCCGTGTGGACCTTGGGAGGCAGGTGGGAGGTTGATAATAGGCACCTGTCTATAGGCGCGCCCTGTGAAAGATTCATGCAGGTTATCCTTGGACAGTGGTGGGTGCAAGGGTAACAACACAGATGGTGAAAATGCATGCGTATAACGCGGAGTTAAGCATAGGACCCATACAACATGCTTCGAACTAGGAATGCGGAGTATATATATCACAGCTTATTCCTTTCAGAAAAGTCATGATATATCGCAAAAAGGTTCTTGTAACTAGGTATACCATTAGTTGAAATTCCAACCCAAGACTCAGATGATGGATCTAACTTTTGTTACGGTCGGCTTCTTAGCGGCCATCCTGCTTCGAGTCTTGGTCAAAAGGCTGCTTTATCCCCGCCCTCTGCCCGGTATCCCATACGACAAGGAGTCAGCTAAAAGAATCAGCGGTGACCTTCCAAATATCACAGAGACCTTCAATGAGTTGACGGAGTGGAGTCGGCCTATTGGCCGTCGGTCGTTGAAGTATGGGTCGCCAATCCACCAGCTCTTCATGAACCCTTTCACAAAACCGTATATCATCGTCGATGATCCCCGAGAAGTGGCGGATATAGCATTGAGAAGAGCGAAGGAGTTTGATAAAGATACCAGCGCTGGGGTCTGGCAGACTTTTATCCCAAAATCAACTATCGCACAATCGACGACCCCCGAGTACAAGGCGCAACGGAGGACCTGGCAGGACACCATGCATCCCGACTTCCTCCGGAAGGTCATGGCGAAGCACATCTATGCTGCAGCCGAAGACCTGACCAAACTTTGGGCAGTTCGATGTTTTCACTCTGCTGGCCAACCTATCGACGTCAGTGAGGACTTCTCCTATGCAGCACTCGATGCGATCTGGACGGCGACCTTTGGAGAGCGGTTGGATCTAGTCAACGCCCAGATCCAGATGCTTGAGACCGGGAAGCCAGTTAAGACCAAAGGCTTGGACATGCATACCACCGTACAGTACATCAACAACTTGGCGAACACATGGCGTGGATCCTATTGGCCTGCGTTGACTCGGTGGAGGATGCAGAGAAACCCGGCCTATCGCAAGTATATGGAGGTCAAAGATCGCGAGGTCGACCGTATCCTCCTTGGCGCCTTTGCTCGTTTCCAAAAGGTGTTGGATGGCACCAACGATGGAGAGGAATTCGACACCTGTGCGATGGACCTCGTACTTAGGCGAAGCATGATCAGTGCCCAGAAAGCTGGCAAGCCAATTCCGGATCCGACCAAAGATGCAAGAATGAGAGACGAGCTTTTGCTGTTCATATATGCCGTAAGTAACCTAGAAGTGAGAAACTCTCGACGAGTGTTGGCTAACGTGGTATTTTTAGGGCCACGATACAACAAGTACCACTCGTATGTGCCTTCCTCCATTAAGCCCTGACTTGTTCAATATTCCTCGTCACCGACCATTCTACACTGTATGAATAAGGCCTCAGTAAGGTTATATAGCAAAAGAACAATGCTCCTCCCAGCAATATCCCAAGAACTTGTTGAAATGGGCCAATTGGCTCAGTTGTACCAAGTGTCGTTATACTCCGAGCAAGTGTTCGGTTAGACATATGTGCAACTGAGCCGCGAGGGTTCGAAACAAGTCCTTAGGATATTGTTTTTGTTTTTTTACAAAATTTTCTCTTGTCCGTTTGCTGCAGTTTTCATAATTAATATTTATAGTTCATTCTTCTTCTTTCTCTCCTTTTTCTCTTATACACCCAAGACCTATGCGAAAAGCTGATTCAGATTAAACAATAGTCCAATGGTTCGTCAAATTGATGACCAACAATCAGGACGCGCAGACGAAGCTCCGAGATGCCTTGGAAGCCGCTTTTCCTGGCGACGGGCTCCCTGATGTCGCGGATTTGATCACTAAAGATGTGCCGTACCTCAACGCGACGATCGAGGAGACGCTGCGATGCGCCGGAACCGCGGGCCGCATGCTGCGGATCACAACGACCGACACGGAGCTCTTCGGTCACAAAATCCCCGCTGGAACCAGCGTCGCGGCACTCGCTTCCGTGCAATGGCATCCGGTACCCGTACCCGAGGAGAAACGGAGCCCCAGTAGTCGCGCCGCCTTCGAGAAAGCTGGGGGTGTCGACTGGACTCTGAAGCCGAGTGCGCAGGATCTGGACAAGTTCGCGCCTGAGAGGTGGTTTAAGATAGACGAAGATGGGAACGAAGTCTTCGACGCTAATGCGCTGTTCCAGAATGCTTTTGGGGGCGGGACTAGGGGTTGCTTTGGTGAGTCACCAGTAAAAATGGCGTCCGGATCAGAGCTCTGGAGCTCTACATAGCTTAGAGGGGTAATATTTGCTGACAGCGCTTGCTTACAGGGCGACGATTGGCTATGATGGAGCTACGCATCATGATCGTGCTGACGGTTATGAGCTTTAAATTCCTCCCCGTGCCCCCCGAGGTGAATAGCTTCCAGGTTCATGAACAGTTGCTTCGCGCTCCTCGACAGTGCTTCGTGAAGCTAGAAGCTGTTTGATGTAATATGGCACGCGAGAGTGAAGATTAGACGTAGAATGCGATGTGAACTGGAAATAAACAAGTCATGTCAACTTGATCAACTATCTACCTAGGCAGAATAAAACTTTTCGTCAACTAATTTCCCGTCCCTCCAAACCATGTAAACAAAGTACTGGCGACATGATGACATTCTGAGTGATTGGCAGTTGGTACCCCCGACTTAAAAGTCCGTCTCCCCTACATTCTTCTCGTACGCCTCGAGCTGCTGTGGGACTGTCTCACCCAGCTCGTTGATCATGTCGGTGGAAACGCATTCCCAGAACTTCTCCACCGCCTCCTTCACCTCCGTCAGGTTTGTGAGATCGTTAATAGGGGCGTCGCATTTACCAAAACTTTGCTGCATTTCCGAGTTTAGCGCTGCCCACGTGTTTTCGACGAGGATGAGATCGCTCTTGCGGGGGTTCTTACGCACTGTCGCTTGCATTGCTGCTCGTCCCGCAGTGGTGGCGGCGGCGACCGCGCCCCCAGCTTGGATCACCCCGTTGACGATCGCGGCGCCGTAGCCAGCCATGCCGGCGCTCTGCAAGGTGGCGAAGAGGCTGCCGGCCGCTATGTTGCCGGCCGATGCTTGTGCACCTGCTGCGATGGAGCCTGCATGGTAAGAAGTGTTAGTTATATTGGAATTTGGTAGTCGTCGTGTTGAAAAGTATGTGAACGTGCCTGCGATAGGTCCAGCGGCGCCGAAACCAGCTGCTGCCAAGGCAGGGGCGGCGATGATCCCGGGGACCAAGAGGGCAACCCCGGCGGCGGAATACGCTGCAGTGTTTTTAGGGTTCTCTGCGACCCATTTTGCGGCCTTCGCTGCACCTTCTTGGATGAGCTTAGTGTAATTCATCTTGGTGTGTCTTCCGAAAAAAGTATCAGGATGAAGTTTAGAAAATTAGATCAGATGAGTTCAGGTTGATCGGATGCAAGCCGGATCTTGTAAGAGAGGATGAAAGGTGAGAGAGGATGAAAGGTGAGAGAGGATAAAGGGTTATTAAATAGGTCGGGTTGAAGGACCGAGAAATCTGCCTTGACTGAGGCCAACGGGTTGTTGGGTCTTACGATAGCGGCCTGCAGCAGGGGGTTCGGGCTTCCTCCGACGGCGGCAGCCTGCCTTGCACAACTCACTATCAGGAAAATGATTGGGCGAAATAGGCGTTTGCAACACTTGCAACTTGGTTCTTTACCAAGAAGTGTTGGCTGGGTTTGATAGGCTCTGAGGAATACAAAACAGTGTGAAGTACGCTTCGTTATAGAACAATGCAGTCTTATAGGCAGATCTTACTGTCATGTCACGACGCTTAGAGTGCTGACGAGTAGAGTGCTTCTAGTGGCTGCTACAAGCTTTATTTTCATTTTTTTAGACCTCTGGGGGTTGCTCTAGGACTCTCCGATGTATTTATTCCTTGGAAACAGAATGCCGATTCACGGTACCTAAGCCTTAAGGCAATCTTTTGGACTAGAGGTCAGAGTATATCTGGCTGACCTGTCGTATTTCGAACGACAGTTAGTTGGAAAAATATGAGATGTGATAGATGGTAGGTACTGAAACGAGACCTAAAAGGGGACCTAATAGGTGTGGCCCGTGGGTACGCCGCTGACAGCCACAAACAAGCGCGAATCTGCAGCAAGTCATTACCTACCTACTTGGCCCTCTAATTTACCCGCATAAACTCTTGATTACTTCCTCCGCACCTCTCTGTCCAGATCTCACAGCACCATCCATGTAGCCCTTCCAAACGACAGCAGTTTCCGTACCGACAAAATGAATGTTTCCAACAGCCTCTCGCAGCACATCCGAGCCGAGCGATGTCAACACTCCCGGAGCCATGACAGGAGAAGGGGCGCCGTAGAAATACGGTTCCTCGGTCCAAATCTTCTCGTGAATAGCAATAGGCTTGGGCACAGATGCGACAGTCGAGAAAACGGAGTTGAACTGGTCAATGACGGCCTTCTGGCGCTCCGCCCCCGAGTATTTGCTCCATTCGCGTCCCATCTCGCCTACGAGGAAACAAGTGATGGACCATTGGTTGTCATCCGAGGAACTGGTGTCGCGGGTAAAGGAAACCGGTCCCTTGACAGATGTCATGACACCCGAAAGATTCGCCGACTGCCACCACGGCTTGTCGAAGACTAGGGCCATCTTGCTGTAGTATCCTAAGGCTGTGTTCTCGCCCAAGTTTCGCTTGTTCTCTGGCAGAGCTGGCGTAAATTCAATCGTTTTGTACAGAGGACTCGGGATAGATACTACGACGTGTTTCGCTGCGAAGATTGCACCAGCCGTGGATTTGACCTCGTACGATCCATCATCCTTCCGCTCAACGGACTTCACCACAGTGTTCAAGTGAATCGAACCGGGCGCCAGTTCACTAGCTAGACCCTCGGCAATGGTTTGCATGCCTATTATCTCGTCAGCTCCCGATTTTTCTCTTCAAACTTCAAAGGGACTCTCTTACCTCGTCTTGCTCGGATGTATTGTGCGCCGTCCTTTGCATCCGACGTTATGACCCTGACGCCAAATCCACTCTTGATATAGTTGACAATGAAGAGCGCGCTAACTTCACTGGCTTCAACACCTAGCAGAGCGCCTGTAGCTATAGAAGCAATGCCAGCTCCAATAGTGGGGCTGGCTTCCTGGCAGAACTCAGCAAAGGTGATATTGTCAAGCTTTTGAGCATCAGGTCCAGTCTCAGGGTGTTCGAGATCGGAAGCCTCAACAGCTTGGTCGATGGCTGCGTATATTTTCTGCAATTCAGCTGCTTGGCTAACGTCTCCTTCCTTTATCACACATCATTATTAGCTGTCCCCATACTCCATATAACTTTCTCT
This sequence comes from Rostrohypoxylon terebratum, assembly GCA_022497145.1. NCBI lineage: Eukaryota > Fungi > Ascomycota > Sordariomycetes > Xylariales > Hypoxylaceae > Rostrohypoxylon > Rostrohypoxylon terebratum. Next base: position 38,023 of record MU385976.1, read on the forward strand.
TGTCAACTTACAGGTGAATCTTTGTCGTATGGGTGGGCTTCCACACTGTCATTTGCGGCCTCCTGGAAACTAAGTCCAGTAATCCTCTGTACCAGGGCTCCGACATTGTACTTCTCGAATAATTTCCAGATTTCAGACTGGTTACTATCGTTTACCCACGCCGCTCCCTCGTCATTCATGCCGGTGGAGTTTGAACTTGACTTGATGCTGAGCACCTTGCCGCCGACCCGATCAATGGCTTCGAGGACTACGCAGGAATATCCAGCAGCCTGGATATTCACCGCGGTTTGAAGACCACTGAGGCCAGCTCCGATAACAACCACATCTGTAGAAGAGGCCCGTGATGTTGAATCGATGTCTGCTGGAGCGGCCATTGCGACGGCAAAGGCCAAGAAAGAAGGGAAGAATGAGGAATACATCTAAAGCTTAGGTAATTGAACCGGTATTTTATGTCGATGTCGATGTCGGTGTTGGCGTCGATGATTATTCTGTATATCATATTTCAAGACGGCTGTTTACTAAGCTATGAAGTGTTTATGACTTGCGCAGTACGAGTTGACGGGCGCCGAGGAGGCCGTCGGTGTGGGGCCGAGCCCGGGATCCATTGTAAGGATCGCGTGCAGTAAACTGAGCTTCGTAGGCTACGATATTGTCATCAACGAATTGGTGCAAATTGAGTAACTGTGTCAGCCTCGAATTCGAAGGAGGGCGAGGCAATGCCCTTTTGCACTTCATTCATTCGATAGCTTCTTGGTATGTACCCCTGAATATCCACCCTCAGTCTCAGTATAGCATCGTCAATGTGCTGACATCTTCGAATTCACCCCACCTAATCTTCACCGTCTACCTTCTCAGTATCATTTACAGGTTATTCAGGCTCATGCTTCACACACTATTCCTTCCTGAGCTCATCCAGCCATTCCGCGACAGGTACCTCCTTTTCACCTACCAATACAACCCCCCTAAAAGCGCGAAGGTAGGTCTCCTTATCCCACTTGGGTAGACGCAGCCATTCGTGGTCCTTGTTGCATTGAAAGTCAAGAGACGTCATCTTCAAAGTATCCGCCTTTAACTTATCCAGGCACCCATCGCAAAGGTCCATCTGGTAGCAATATTTGCAATGGTTCAATCCGTTATCGAAATCCCACTCTGTGCTGCAAATATCGCACTGACGTCCCGCCCCGCAGTCGCGTACATGAGCCCATTTCTTAAGATTTGATAGAACCTCCTCATACGCTGTCTTCTTTTTTGACCTAGAATCATCATCAGATGTTCGGTTTTGCGTTGTATTGGCGGCGTCGGCATTATCTGTATTCGGAACACTACCGATATTTCCATCGGTGTCGGTGGGCTGGTCATGAGTGGCTGTGTCGCGAGTAACTGGGCCTTCATCGTTGTTCATCGCGCCAAGGATTCCCTTTATATGACTAAATAGGAATCTCAACTGTTCATTGTGAGACGCAGTGGGTGAGAATTTCTCGACGGCAGCAATTAGTTCATTGCCCAGAGATTGCTTTAGATCCGAGTCCGACTCGAGAATCCACGAAAGTAAATCCTTATGAAATAATAAAGGCAGCGGGAGACAAAATGCCGACAATGCCTTGGTTTCGTCGCCACAGCACAGAAAAACCTCTGCAAGGAAATAATAACCATCGCCGTCATTTTCATCAACTCCATCGGAGAGTATCTCAAAAGCCGTGTCAATACGTGCTCGTAAAATACCACGTGCTGTTTCTATATCCTTGGCAAACCTGGCATAGTAGCTTGCCAAGTATGCCCTTGCAGCGACGTTGGATGACGGGGGTGTCTGGCGGGTCAAGTCATGCATCTTCTCGAGATAGGTCTCGACACCAAGTGAGTCCGACTTTCTCAAAATATTGATCTGGTCAAAGTAATAACCACATAGCCAACTTGTAGCAAGTGCTTGAGCCTCGATCCCAGAATATGGCCCAAGACCGACGCATTGCTCCCAACACGAAAGAGCCCTTTGGACACGCGTAGGCTCTTCTAGGTTATAACGATAGATTGCGATGCCCTTACAGAGAAGCAACAACGCTATCTCAGCAATGTCTTTTTCTTTTCTCTTTCGTTCAATTACAAGATCTATCTGTTCGAGTACGCCGGCAAATATATCTGCGTGTCCGGAAAGGGAATTGAACCACTGAGCGAGCATTCTTTTGATATTCGGGGCAGAGAGCATAGCCCGCCCAAACAGACTTATTCCATTCTTTGGATGCCCGGCTTTGACGAAATCGCCCAGAAAGTCAATTGCGTCATTAATGAAATTATTATCGAAATAGATATTCAGAAGTTCCAACCGGGGCCCGTGTTCGTCCGGAAGTAGATCGATCGCCCGTTTCGCGTATTCGATAGCACGCTTAGGTTGCTTGAGCTTTACTTGCCATTTGGCAAGGCACCTATAATATTCGCTAGTGATAGTGTCCTTCTTCGGGATATCTTCGCCGTGTAACATATCCAGCGCCCTCTCCATCTTCTCGCAAGCCTCTTCATACTTCTGAACCATCGAGAGAGCTTCTGCTAATGCCGCAAGGCACTGCCAGGTCGGGCTTTTCAACTCAATAGAACGGTTCCATGATTCAATTGCTTCCTTAAACTGATATACGGCAACGTATGTCTCTCCAAGGCGTTCATACATGAGAGCTTGCTCATCATCAGTGGTGACAAAATGGACTGATTTACACCACTCGACAGTTTCCCGAATCTTCACCGAAATATCGGTGTACACCAGATCATTTTCGTTTTGCATTTCTCTAAAAGGTTTTGGCGGCACAATACGTATATTGTTCACCCATAGGAACGCATCGACGGCAGCCCACTCCCTATCGCATAACCAGTGCCAAGCAACTGTTCGTGCGATATTCTCAAGCAGGGCCTGGTTTGGATTTGAGCTCTCCCTGACCTTTTTCAGCCAGTCTCTATCCATCCGTCCCAAACGGCTGGTGACGTCTGGCTCGTTAAGCCATAAACGGAAGAACCCTACTTCTTCGGGAAGGCGTGTCCATGTGTTTGATTGGAAGCTATCCCAATGTCTTTCGACCGCCTCTCCGCTAACGAAGAGCGAAAAAAGGCCTTCGCCGATCTCTTGTTTCTGGGATAACGTAAGCTCGTCGTATCCGGTTGATTTTTCCCAAAGTTGTTGAAGATGCTGTGGCAGGAAGTTGAAAAGGTATCCGCCTAGTACTCTTGATTCCTTAGTTGGTTCATTGGCAAGCAAACTGAACGTTCGCCTAATTAAGCTGAGGTGCGCGTCTACTTGATTCAATTGTATGTTGTTCTTGATGCCTTTTTGTTCTGTAATGTTCTGGAATCCAAACGTGTCGTGGGCCAAGGAGTCAACTTTCTGAGACAAGCTCCATAGAAATGACTGAACGCTCCTAACGTCACCCTTAGAAACAGAGATCGTCGCAGTAAACGTCGGCGCATCATCGACACTCCTCGGCTTCTCTCTCCTTTTCGTGAGCGCCTCCTCCATATCTTCAGTGACCATTACCGTACCATCTTTCCTAATTTTCAAAATGCCAGAATATTTGCCTTCTAGTTTCTTCCTCAATCGCAGAGTTCCTCTTCTTTTGGAGCGAACAATCAGAGCGGCATTGAGTGTGTCGATGTCAAAGTAAATTCTACCACAGATAACCCATATGAGGAGTTCATTGAGTTCGTCGATCTCTTCTCCGGTTAGTCGTTCTTCCAGCTGGTTGATGATAGTCTGAGATATTTGCTTCTCATTCATATTTGACTCGTCCAGAACCCGATAGAGCTCCGATTCCAATCCGTCCGAGGCTATGACCTCCCTAATATTCTCCAGCGCGGCCTTCACCTTATTGAATTTACCGCCCACCTGCGTGGCCAAGGTATCCACAACCTTCGTTCTAAGGGTTTTGTCTTCGTCGTCTTGGAGAAGATCATTATTTCCAAGATAATGTTCGATGTATCTACGAATGTCTTCTTCGCTATGCTGCTCGATATCAAAATTGAAGTGTGGAGGGAGGTCGTTTGGTGGTAACGTATCCTGCCTCACAGACAACAATACCCGTACTGATGGCTGCACAGATTTCCTAATGATTTTCAGTAACTGTTCTTTCTGGCTCCTTATATCCAAGGACTCGTCCGGCAAACCACCGATGCCGTCCAGGATAAGATAGTGGGTGGCGTTGCCTTTAGGTAAGCCAATCCGAAGGAAGTCCCAAAGTTCTTGACAACTAGCGTCTCTAAAGAAAGCGGCATTCCCGCTCTTGGTATCGCAAGCCTGTGAAAGAGTCTTGGCGTACGCGCCATCTTGCTCCGCCAGTTGAATGGCGATACATTTCAGAGCTGTTGCAATAGGTGTCTTGTCTTGGTCATCTTTGGCTGTAGTATTCGAGAAGAAGTGTGCGGAGATCAGTGTTCTTGTGGCGTATCTGATTGACGATTCATAGATAGACCGCAGATGATGAAGTGCGGATGAGATCATGACACTTTTGCCCGTGTTTGGAGCGCCTGTTAGAATAAATAAGTTTTTGGCTTCCTTGCTATCTCTCTCGGCCCATTGCTGAAATTCGGGACGATTCACAAGCCACAACGCGGTGTTGGGCACGCAATCCCGTCTTGGCTTGTCGCACATATCATTGAAGGTTTTGAGGGCCGGGTCTTCGATTCCAAGTTTCTTCTTGATGTTTTCAACATATTTACGCCTACTGTCTTCCACATTGCGTTTGTCATCGGACGCTTTGAGGCTCGCTACATCACTCGCTATTTGTTGGCTTCTTTCCGACTCCTTATTCAAGTATTCCGTAAGATCACTCCTAGTATCAAGTACAACCTTCAAAGTTTGAGTAGACTGTATCGAGTGATGAGCATTGGTAAGCCTTTCTAACTTTTCAATCTCGGCCTTGATGCCCGAATCATCATGAATCACAAGAAACTTCATCCTGGATTTGAACTTGCGCCATTTCCCCGAGTCTCGAAGCTGGATGGAAAGAGCACAAATGTCGACAAATGTTATCATTACCTGGTGAATGGCCTGCTTGAGTTCTGGCTCGATATCGTTGAATTGGTCTATCTTCTCATAGATTCTGAAGACGCTGAGAGAAGGTGCCAAGGTCTCGAACAGCCCGTCAATCGCTTCGCGGAAGGACTTGAGCTGCTCCGGGATATCTAGCAGTATATAGAGCGCATTGAAGCACATGGTAGATGGTGCACCGAAGACCTTAACTAGATTCAGTATAGCTTCATATTTTCGAAGAGATGGTTGAAACATTAGCAAAACCCACTCACCATCTCAGCTCCTTGTGCGGCCACACCACCAAGTAACTTTAGACAACGAAGAATATTGAGCCCATAATTCTCCATCTTTTCTGAATCTTTCTTCCCATCAGATTTGACAGGAACTCGGGTAGCTTCTAACTCTTTGATGCAGTCGTCTAGAGTCTTTGGTGGTTTTACGTTGATATTGATGCCTGTGCGCTCGTTGAATCTGACGGTAACGTCCTGCCACATCTCCTCCATCGAGAAGTCTGATTGGATTGATTTTGCCATATCTGTGTTTTTTCATGGCAGTAGGTATCTAGATAGTGATAAATATCAACGAAAAATCTGAAGTTTACACAGGTGGGCGGTAGAGAATTGTTAACCAAATGATTGAACAGATTTAGCCCCCAACCCTAAGACAGGGATCTAGATGCGTGCTCCATCATAGCTGAAAAGAAGGGTGACGATTTATTTCCTATACCATCAAAATAGTCATGCGCATGCACATGCGTTTACTCTCCAATTCCAGCTGATACCTGGCTGACCAGGGGTTGTACCTACACATAAAGGGCAGACATAGTTTGTAAGAATGACACCTGGAAGAATTGAAGAAAAAACCATTTCGTGGAAGATATGAGTGCGCTAAGATCATGAAGGTAATCTTTTACAGATTCAGCGTTGTAATAATAAGAAAAGAGAGAGATAAAATCTCAAGGGTCGATGGAGCCCCGTACCCGTACAGATCTGTAGACTTAATCGGGATTCGGCAAAGACTGGCGCTAGTCGACAAGCTTCCGAGATCTGCGTCGTATTGTACAACGGGGGTTTTTCAAGGTCGCTGTTGCTGCTTCAGACTCTACGACGATGAGAAACAGGTAATTATGCAGACTCATCCATTTCTGGGTAAATATTGAAAACTAGTACGTAAGACCCCGCTGGGTCCTGGGTACATAAAACAACCACTTACCAGGTAAGTGTCTAAATTTTCAGAAACATCACTGTCCATTGTAAAAATTTCTAATATTGAGAATCGTACATATGACTTACACTTATCAGTCATTATATAGAAATGCCAGTGTCGTATCATTGTCTGCTTTTTTCTAACTGATATTAATCTCGCCGAGTATAAATGACAGATGAGGTGACTGGGTCGCGAACCCTACCAAGTGAAGAGTTTTCACACAATCATACAGCATAGACATCCAGCATATTAAAAATGAAGAACCTTGGAATATTCCTGCAAAAAGAGAGATACGACGCAGGCCTGATTCGAACAGACGCCCCCGAAGGGATGTGATCACCTTTTTCAAGATATTCTAGATATTCTAGTCACACGCATTAGACCACTCTGCCACTGCGCCTTGCCATGGACCGTTCCAATAGTACGGGTGGAAAGATGATGAGAATCTCGCATATACTGTATTATATTCGTGGGTTACGGTTGCGACCAATGGCGTTGTTTAGTTTTTACTAGCAATGGTCCCAGCAGCCCCAGTCGCTGGGTCTAGCCTTAGTTAATGGACCAATGATAAGCTGCATAATAGTTCGAGACTGGGGGATTACTGGTATAAAGAGATTAAGTATACGGATTCGAATGGAGTTGATAATGTGGATTTGACCGAATCGGTGCGAATAGCTGTTGTCTCTTCTTGGTTAATGGAACGAAGCTATACGCGCGTTGTCTGTCCCAAACTTCCAATCAATAGAAAAGCGCGAATTATCTATATTTAGTTATAATACCTCAAAAGACTTATTGATGAGATATTGGCATCTAGTACTTACTATCATAGGAAATATCTCCCACGTGGCAACCAATCAACTCTTAAGTTCAGCTAGAAAAAGCCTCAAAGCCAAGAGTAGATAGATTCGGAGTTACTTGACTTGGTTTGATTCGACTTGATAATCTCGACCTTTGATCCCTGTCGGTGAGACTTGGCTTGGGATATTGACGGTGTAACTCGTATCGAGGAGAATTCGATTGATATGAACATAGGACAATACCGTTAAACTGTCTCATCCAGAATAGTACGTAGTAATATGATGAAGATGTAGATGTAGAAGATGTAAGCCGAGCACTCGACCCGCCAAAAGTTGAATCTGCAAGGACATTCAACGTCATGGATGTGCCCAATGAATTCATTGATAAGATAAGGAGCTTCAACGGATGGAACTTGGAACTTGAAGGTTGGAACCCTGGAAAGTGGGAATGGTGGGGGAACCTTGAAAGTTTAGAAACTATCAGGAGGGTCTGGCGGGGCAGTCTCGATTGACTCCCATGGTACTTCGTACACTTGCATCGAATGATGAAAGATTCTCCGCAATTGACTTCAACACTGCTTTCCAATTGTCACACAGCTTTTGATATAGGATGGCCTATTCGTGATTCTCGCAGCTTGCAGTTGTACTGCTTACTTAGTAGATATAGGTCCAATTTATAACAAGTTCCAAATCAATTGTCCTCCAAAGAAAGGAAGTAATCGGGTTACCCCACCTTGACATCCCGAACGGAAACTGACGGTTTGGAGGGGTAAACCGAACAAGATCGCCGGCATTTTACTTTCATATTATCTGAGAAAGCTCTACAGATCTTAAAGATGTCCATTTCTCCGGAAAGTGCCCGGAACGGCACATCAACGTACCTGGGCATAGTGGCCACTAGTGGAAAGTAAAAAAGTCAAGGGACCCCCCAAAAAAGCTTTGACTAAAAATGCCCAGTTTTTATAGACGATAATACAATCTACAGAGTAGGTACCTCTCGAAATATTCCGGGTGGCGCCTGAGGTAGAGGCAAAAGCCTCCATAATAAAATTATCGGCCGTTCTGCGCTTCTGCGTCACCGTGGATCTGATCTGACCCAACATAACTAACATAACTGGGTAACCCCTCCAAACGCTGCCCCCCTCCTTCTTTCAACTATTTTTTCGTCCTTGCTATTTTAATTCCCTCAGACTTCTCACCAATTTTAAAACCAAGGATACATTTAATCCATCATTATTTCTCACATTGACTTTTTGGAGCACCTACCTCCTACACAACCCAAATATACCTATTTTATCTCGCCAATTGCCTGAACAACGACAGTCATAATGGGATTGATGGACAAGCTGAACCTCAAGCCTGGCGTTATCTACGGCCAGGACGTTCAAAAGGTACGCTAGCTATATCCAATACCAGAGTAACCAGACTATGCTACCCTTGTACCTATGACCTCACACGAGAAAGCTAACACCTTTCTTTTTTTTTCTTTTGCTTAGGTATTCCAATATGCCAAAGAGAACGAGTTCGCTCTTCCCGCCGTCAACGTAACCTCGTCGTCCACTGTCAATGCCGTCCTTGAAGCAGCCAAGGAGTCTCGATCTCCTGTTATTATCCAGGTCTCCAACGGAGGTGCCGCTTTCTTCGCGGGCAAGTCCATCCCCAACGGCAACCAAGAAGCTTCTGTCGCTGGTGCCATTGCCGCCGCACACTTCGTCCGCTCAGTGGCCCCCGTCTACGGTGTTCCCGTCATCCTACACAGTGACCACTGCGCCAAGAAGCTTCTCCCATGGCTGGATGGCATGATCGATGCCGATGAGGCCTTCTTCAAGGAACACGGCACCCCTCTCTTCAGCAGTCACATGATTGATCTATCAGAGGAGCCTCTCGACTACAACATTGAGACGACAGCAAAGTATCTCAAGCGATCGGCGCCATTGAATCTATGGTTAGAAATGGAAGTTGGTCTGACAGGTGGTGAGGAAGACGGTGTCAACAACGAAGATGTTGACAACAACTCCTTGTACACACAACCTGAAGATATCCTTGCCATCTACGAGGCTCTTAGCCCCATCTCCCCTCTTTTCAGCATTGCCGCTGGTTTTGGTAACGTACACGGTGTTTACCAGCCCGGAAATGTCAAGCTTCATCCCGAACTACTCGGTAAGCACCAGGCTCATGTCGCCAAGAAGCTCAACGATGGCCAAACCAAGCCCGTCTACTTTGTCTTCCACGGCGGCTCTGGTTCCAGCAAGAATGAATTCCTCGAGGCTATCTCTCACGGTGTCGTCAAGGTCAACCTCGACACAGACCTTCAGTGGGCATACCTCACTGGTCACCGTGACTTTATCCTAAAGAACATCGATTACCTGAAGACCCAAGTTGGCAACCCCGAAGGTCCCCACAAGCCGAACAAGAAGAAGTATGACCCTCGTGTGTGGGTGAGAGAAGGCGAGAAGACCATGAAGGCTCGTGTTATCGAGGCCTTCGAAGATTTCCGTACAGCCGGAAAGCTATAAGCAATTACCTAGGTACTTATCGGAGTAGCGGGGTAGTGGGAGCATCGTCAGGCATAGTTCCATTGAATTTTGTCACTGGATAGACTCGAGTAACCAAAAATACCAATTAGTTCTTAACTCGACCAATCGCGTTTCTTGGTCTGTCGGGTGATTTGATACCTATCTGAAAATATTAATCATAGACTCGACCTATTCCCAAATCCCCTGTCATCCAAGCGCAACCCACCCGAAATTTCCACGCCGGTAGCCGAGGCCCGGAATCGTCCATAATAGCCAAGGTCCGGGTCGGGAAAGATGATTCCATCAACCGAAAGCCTCGAGATTAGTATATTAGGCGCATTCGTAATTCATCCATGGTATCACATTTTCTGACAGGTAAGAATTTACGTCAGCTTGACATCCCGAGGAGAGGGCAGGTTGCTTGCGCGTTGTATGTGTTAGTGCATATGCTGCGTTGAGTGCATACTGCTGATTTATCTGATAATATTTTAATATGTGGTCAATATTCAGATATAGAGTAGTCAGCTAGGGCTGGAAGCAAGCTCCAATTATCGACTAGGGCAAGACTTCACCTTCTTCACCTTCATATCAAATCAGATGCCTTTTACCTCAATGTCAATCATACTACTTCAGTAGGGCGAATTCGCGATCCAATGTGATATTACCCATTTCAAATCTCTTTCTCCCCCACCCAAAAGTTCTAAACAACGACTTGCCAAGATGAACCCCGACTCGGAACGAGATCGCGGCAGCGATTATGAGCCAACAATTGTGGGAATACAACGTATTCGTTATATGGATTTATACGAGTTGTGAAACATCGTCATAGTGTTTGTGCATCACTCTCATGTGAGGAGATATTTGAACATGTGTGTGTGTGTGTGTGTGTGTGTGTGTGTCTCAATACACGCCGCCCCTCCTCGCCGTGTTCCCACAGCGTGAACCAGCAGCATCCCCAGCCTTCGCGATTGGTGCACGTTTTCTCCAAGATCTAGCTACTAGGTACCATTAGTGGAGTGAACATCGGCCAGGAAGGTACCAGGGGCTCGCAACGAAATTGTTGGTCATAGACTCAAAGTGCAGACGCTGCCTTCCCAATTAACTAGTTTCCCCAGATGGGGGAGATGGGGGAGCTGGGGACGATGGGAATGAGCTGAGTTAGCGCGAGAAACGGGACCCATAGTCCCATAGTCCCATAGTCCCATCTTCCCTTTAACTTTTCACTCACAGAACCCGAATGCTACTACCGCCACTCAAATGGAGGGGACCCTCCGCACTCGCCTCCAAATAAGTTTGTCTTGGTGATACAAATCTCCATTATATATAATTCGTGTAGTTCGCTGGAATTCCCCGTCTCAGGGAACATGGGATGAAACGTATCTATGTGTTACAAGCGGCAAAACCCATTTGGAAAGGAAAATCTTTGATTTCACTACTTATACCAACATAGATCGGTAAAATTTAGACTGCTGAAAGAACTAACCGGTCGCAGATATAGCCTCGACCAATATGGCAGTTCTTGACCAGCTTGTGTCGCCTTGGTCACTAGTTGTTGGAGCTTTTGCTGTCGTCGTCTACTACCTCTACCCGTATCTAGTGACATACGGCCACCTTCGAGATATCCCCGCCCCCTTTCCGGCTCAATTTACCAACCTATGGCTACTATACACGGCTAGGCGAGGTAAACGCCACTTCATAGTGGACGACGTCCACAAGAAGCTTGGGCCTGTCGTGCGGGTCCAACCAAACCATATCAGCGTTGCCGACGACGACGCTATCCAGGTCATCTACGGCCATGGGAACGGATTCCTCAAGTCCGACTTCTACGATGCCTTCGTTTCGATCAGACGCGGACTATTTAATACTAGAGACCGCGCTGAGCATACTCGGAAGAGAAAGCTCGTCGCTAGTACCTTTGCTCCAAAATCGGTGGTCCAATTTGAGCCTTACATCCACCAAAACCTCAAGACCTTCGTCAGCCGTTGGGATGGACTAATTAAGGCTGGTGCAAACCAGACTGCATATCTAGACTGTCTAAAATGGTTCAATTACGTCGCTTTCGATACTATAGGAGACTTGGCTTTCGGCGCACCCTTTGGCATGTTAAAAGCTGGAGCAGACATTGCTGAGGTTCGAATGTCAGTCGACAAACCCCCTATCTACGCTCCGGCTGTTGATATCCTCAACCGACGTGGCGAGGTGTCTGCCACCCTCGGCTGTCTCCCGCAACTGAAACCATATGCAAAATGGCTTCCCGACCCTTTCTTTAGTAAAGGTCTTGCCGCTGTGGAGAACTTGGCCGGTATCGCCATCGCTCGTGTGAAGGATCGTCTAGAGAACCCCCCAGACATTAATCGCCGCGATCTCCTCGCCCTACTCCAGGAAGGACGAGACGAGAAGGGCGAGCCACTAGGCTTTGAGGAGCTTACTGCCGAAGCACTTACACAGCTAATTGCCGGATCCGATACGACTTCTAATTCATCCTGCGCACTGCTGTATTATGCCACCCGCACCCCCGGTGTCCTTCAGAAACTACAAGCCGAACTCGACGCCGCTGTCCCGGACAACGACACCGAGGTGCCCGACTACGAAGCTATCAAGAACCTGCCATACCTCCAGAACGTAATCAACGAAACTCTGCGCATCCATTCAACATCCGGCATCGGACTCCCCCGCGAGATCCCACAGGACTCTCCAGGTGTCACTATCCGAGATCATTTCTTTCCTCCTGGTACTGTTCTTAGTGTTCCCACGTACTCTATCCACCACTCCCACGAGATATGGGGTCCCAATGCGGACGAGTTCCGCCCCGAGCGTTGGGAGACAGCCACGCCACGACAGAAGAATGCTTTCCTGCCTTTCTCGACGGGACCCCGTGCGTGCGTGGGACGTAACGTTGCGGAGATGGAAATGAAGATGATTGCGGCGACATGGGCAAGGCGATATGAAGTATTCCTCAGACAAGAGGGTATGGAAACCCGAGAAGGGTTCTTGAGGAAGCCCCTTGCGCTAGAGATCGGGCTGAGGAGGAGGTGAAGAAAAAGGGGAACTTGAAGTGGCGTTGGATTATGTAAGCTTGATAGGTTTAGAGTATCATCCTTTCGGTGGCTGGGTATTGGGGTTACAATCATGAATAACGGACTTGGATATCTGAGGTGATTCATTTTCAGGTTTTGATATAACAATTTAGCCGCAGCTAGTGAGAGCGTGGTTTGGGAGCTCGACAGTGATGGATCTTACTAATCAATCTTGGAGGTTACTAATCGGGTTACTAATCAGGAGGCGTCTTAATGATCAAATTCCGCTCTTCTCATCGTACAAGCATCAGGACTTGGTTAGGATATCAAGGAGTCTCGCTAGTGAAACTCAATTATCCAGTATATTCTTTATGACTAGGTCAACACAAGTGCCTACTTGGTCACTCTAAAGACCCTCCGTCTTATCGTTTCCCGCAAAATCTATGACTGAATTAGCCATTGTCTCACTGATTCAACAAACATTGAGTCCTACCTCTTGTCTCTTTGAACGATCCGATGTCAGCGAGCATGCAGAAGAAACAACTCTTGTCCTTGACTGTGGCACCGCAGACCTTGGTATGGTGTGGTGCGCCGCAAGCCTTCTCTCTCTTCAATATCCTCGAATGCATACACAGCTCGGTTTTCTTGAATATGAGAACTCCGGTCTCGCGTCCGCAGCTGCATACTTGTTTGTCGTAGTACTTGGTGCACATTGTTGACCGATTCGGGTTTGAGCTCCTATTTCTATGATGAGACTTGGCCGGCGTATCTGAGTAAGGATCTAGTGCAGATATTTGGCCTTCAGTGAGATATTCCTTTGGAAGTTGTTGACTTATCATTCTGCCAGGTATCCGAAGTGACGATAGACGTCCAAGATAATCTAGAACCAGGACACTTCGTCTTTACGTGTTCGTGTCACGTTCTACATATTATCCGTTGTTCATATAGGGGTTGGTTCTCTCAAGTCACCTTAGCTAGTGACTACTAGGTACCTAGACTTAAATTGATCAGTATAAGTATATTCCTGGTTGAAAATGGACTCAGACACCTCGCCAATTCACAGGGCGCACATACTCACTTGTCCCTAAACTCACGATACCTGTATCATGATTCCATATCTCTTTAGATCGGTGTTCATTCCTGTATATATTGCTAGGTCAATGAAAGGACTTGAGCATAGGTCTGGCGACACTGCCACGTCAGGATATGATGATTGAACAGATCACGCGAGCGTAGGTGGCCAATGGATTAGCACGTTGTCCTCTAGTTTATGTGTTGCCATGAATACCACCGGATAGACTAGCACAAACATCGTGGATTAGGAGCCAAACTCCACCATCAATGAGTACGACTGAATCAAAGGTAGTGCATAATTGTTTGCCTCTCGATGTTGAGCTAGTTCGAGTCTGTGATAGACATTAGCAACACTCGGTACTGGAAGATAATGGCACCACACGTGTACAACGTCAAGAAGCACACGTATTTGGCACCTGGAACAGATCACGATCAATCTCGCTGTTATCAATGTTATCAATAGTCTAACCTAGATGAATGCCGCCTCATGAAATAAGGGTCGATAGAATTAGGCTTCAGCCACAACTTAATATTCTAGCCACAATCACAACTAGGGTCGTAACAAAAGGGGGTGGCGCAACCGCTGAGGTCATCACCATTATTTGGAATATTTGGGATGACGCTCTCACCCTTCCGGTCTTACTCAGATCTCCGTTTCAATATAGAGAGGCGATGCATATTTAGTGGGAGTTTTCCACAATTTTCGAAATGATAGTGAGCTTGGGAAAGGGGCCGCTGGCGTGCGGCGTTTCACCCCTTTATTGAAAGGCATGCAGCATAAGCAGCCACCTTCTAAGGGCGTCTTGCTTTTACACTGTGTCGATTTATTTGTCATGCAATCGGTTGGGTAGGTATTTGTAAACGAACCTCGAGTTCCTGAAAGTTCCGTGGGGCATCTTAAAGTATTGGAAACCCCCACGCATCTAATTCAATAACTTCTTTCGGTGCCTTGCATTTCAGCTGGTGGTGGTGGTGGTGGCTTGCTTGTAATATTCGTGATAATAGGACGCCCCAGGGGCGTTGATTTGCGTGGGCGGCGCTGTTTGGTAATAAGGCTCCGTACCATCGGCCACCTGCATCTTGCCATTCCGCGACCGTCCGTAAAGCAATATTCCCGCAATCAGTGCGATAAATTCAATACAGCTAATCCTGACTCGAGCGTCGACGCCAGCCTTCGCACTATTCGTCAGACCCAGCAGCTGATAATCGTTCGCAATCTGCGTGGATTGATTTGTTGCAGCAGAGCTGGTTATTATTGCTGTTGTCAGATGTCTCAGTAAACTTAACGACGTGGAATGGAAAAAAAAAGCCCTGACCAGGTGTCGTAGCAGGGGCCTCAGTAGGCGTCGAATATGTGAGAGGCAGCTAAAGCAGCCGGTGTAGAGATAGTCGGCAACCCATCGATTTAAAATGCTGCGGCCCTGAAACCACCATCTGACTGCTGCGCAGCCGTACCCGTAGAGCAAAATGTATATATCTCTGGCTAGTTCTTCGAATTCGCAGTTATCTCCTATTCATACCACGTCTGATTTATTCTGTCTGCCAATTTTTCTTTTAGCATCGACGATCATGAAGTAGGCTTTAGGTTCGACTTACACTTAAGTTGAATTAGTGCACCATAACTCCAGCCAATAATCGACCAGAGATTCGAAGTCTTATATGCTGTTTGTCAATTAATATTCGTTGCCGATCCCGATTTGTATGTCGGCTGCCAGCCTCTCGATATAGTGAAGACCCCATCGGTGTAAACTTGCTTATCCGGCAGCAATCGAGCTCATGTAGCGAGCAGTCAAAATTACATCGCCAACCGATGACTAGGATGGTCAACCATGAAAGCTGTAGCCATCAAATACTCCGATGAACGAAGATCTAGGATTCTATTAATATGGTCGTACGAAATGGATGAGATCTCGGACTAGAAATGACAATGTGGGAGTTGCGGCTGATGGACCCATTTAGCCGCCCATTGTCTCAGTTAAGTCCGTAGCCCAACGCTTTCTGGATAGTTCATCGTGAGGCATCTCTGGTTCTGATGAGATGCACTACGTAGGTATGCTGCGTTGCGACAGCAATCAAGATAGGCTAAACTTCGAACACGAGCCTGCTATAGGCTCGGGTGAGCATCGCGGGTCAGATGTGTGTAAGCGCCATCGGCGGGTTGCATCGTATGGTATCTCGGTGCTCAATTGCGCTAACAAGCGCCTCCCCACCAACCAAGTTCGGGAAGGTGGTAATACCCAAGCTGTCGGGTCGAGCTTGAGCTATATATGAAAAGCAGCAGTTGGTTTATAGATGGTTTTCGAAGTCGCGAAAATTAGAGGTTTCTATGGATAGCTGCTTTCAGCCACGCGGGCTCGAGAATGTCCGGCGAATGGAGTCCTCGACGCCAACGAATCTCGGGACAAGTTGAACTAGCAATAGTAGATCGGATTAGACCGTTTGAAAAAGGTACCTACCAGGTACCTACCAATACCTTGCAAGTTTCCAACTCTAGTCTGAAAAACGAATGTCTCAATTGAGAGTAAATTGACTGGAATTTGTCAACTGGGAATTTGTGTTTCTTTGTCCTTCTCCCTGGTCGGCTAGCCTCAAAAAGCAAAACATCCATGAACGTAAAACATGAACCGCAACTTCTCCGTCCCTTTCAGCCTCCCTGACCTATCAACTTCTTGTTTCGTTTCAACTCCAGTTTTTGCCTCCTAATAACGATCTCCCATCCAAGCAAGCGATGTGGGTCATTGATGTGCGTACTCCCTTGCCTAGTCACATGTGAGTACCCTGTCGAGACCTGGGTTTCGTAAACCCCAACCAACGAATCACCTGTTCTGGGAACGAGTAGTGCCAATGAATCCCTGAACAGGTCCGGTTTCGTAATCGTGGCTCAGCCAACGGAAGCCGTCCCCTGGGAAGCAATGTCGTCAGTCTGTACGAAGTACACCCTAAAATATGACGGACTTGGAAGTAGGTCGACTAATAGCGAGTCTCTTTACGTACCGTTTCCATTTTTATTCCACTTTATTCGCGTCTCTCAACTCTGCTCTTCTAACACTTATTAAACAATATCGGATGACTTGTTATCTAACTCATTATTTCGATGAGTAACTTCCATTGTCTTGACGCGGCGGCAGGCTTGCTTGCGTCTCTCTTTAACGTTAAAGGGAGCTCCGTTGCTCTCTACGATCGTTGAAGTACCGCTGATATCCGGCTTTTCCGCGTTCCTGTAACCTTAGGGCTTATAGTATGTATTCAGCTCTGCCGTCGTTGTTTCCGCGCTCGATATACCGAGCTCTGACTGCGGCTTCTGTTTTCTCATTACTATTGCTTTTTCTTTGGGTTCGAAGGCCGGTTTTCCTAAACGATTCGGAATATTTCAAAGAAACCCGACCTTCCTGCGACTCGCTAAAGGGGATCGATGACCTCTTCGTAGTTCTCAGGACAGGGGCTTCTGAAGCCCCTAAAAAGCTACCAGTGCATTTCGCCACAACCCTGCGATGTGTTCCCAACTATGCCGTCTATTCCGACTACGAAGAAGAAATCGAGGGCCATCATGTCTATAATGCGTTAGACGAAATGAACCCCGATATTGTGGCAAATCATCCCGATTTCGAATATTACCGGCGACTGCAAGAGGGGGGCAGAGAGGCCTTCAGTGCCGAAGAGCTGGACCAATGGGCTACAGCTAAGAACACAGATGCTGGGCGGGATACTCCTGGATGGAAGTTGGATAAGTGGAAATTTCTCCCGCTAGCCGAGAAGGCTCTGCGGCAGCGACCCGATGCCAAATGGTATATCTTCATAGAAGGGGATACCTACATGCTCTGGCAAAGTCTGCTGGACTGGCTGTCATACTTCGACTCTTCCAAACCATATTATCTAGGGATGCAGATGCAGATTGGTGACGTCGTCTTCGCGTATGGTGGTGGAGGCATTATTGTTTCCAACCCAGCGTTACAGAGAGTTGTGGCACATCGCAGTCAGCATTTACAGGAATATGACGATTTCACAGCATCTCACTGGGCCGGCGATTGTGTCTTAGGCAAGGCACTGGCGGACTCGGGCACGAGGTTATTATGGTCTTTCCCGAATGTCGCCGGCGATCGACCGAGCGATATCGACTTCAACACGACTTTTGGTGGTAGTGACAAAAGGCCATGGTGCTTTCATGCTTCAAGTTACCACCACCTCCCACCTTCCGAGATTCCCAGATTTGCTCGGTTTGAGTCTATATGGAATCAGAAGGTAAGCACTCATTCCGACCGTTAATATAGTTAGTATTTTGCTAACGTCGAACTCTTGCAGAACCCTTCGCGCCTACGCCACCGCGATGTATTCCGGTACTACGTTCTCCCTCGTTTGTCATCAGAGCACGATAACTGGGATAACTTGTCCGAAACCGATCAAAGCGATGTCACCTCATTTGAGGTCTGCCGTAGCACGTGTGAGAGCGATCCTGATTGCATGCAATTCTCCTTCTCGGGTGGTTCTTGCAAGACGTCCACGTCCCTCAGGCTGGGACACAGGGCTTCTGGGGACACAGCGGGACCAATGAAATCTGGATGGATGGTCGACCGGATAAAGAACTACGTCGAGCGGATGGACGCGACTTGTAGTAATCAGAGCTGGACGCTGCCGTGAATTAAACCACGGGTTAGCCATGCTAGAGCTCATCCTGCTCCTGAGTATCGCCAACTTTGATCGCGATGTAGAGCATTGCGATTTTGAAAACGTTGTCTTGTCTAAATGTAGTGTGGCTATCGGGTTAAGGCGGCACTCAAAAGCAGTATGATATCTTAAAGATGCCGGAGATCCTCCTACAATAGGGGTTATTGTATAAAGGCGCTATTTATTTGGTGTGTACATCATGGGTATTTGGGTATTGTACATAGGGTTAGAAGGTACTTAAGGTTAGGGACCGATCATCATGGTGATGATATCCATCAAAGGAAGAAACAAAGGATAGATCCATCTAGGGTAAATATTCGGAAGGACAGCTTCTATTAGGTATTCATGATAAATCTACTAACTTTCGGTTTAGATGAGGTCGTTATCCAAAATATGATTTTTAGAACTCAGGCTCATACCAGCCGGCTCCATTATCTGAGCAGTGCAATCTTTCGATTAGATTATTCAGATGCGAAGCACTCAAGATCAAAGGTCAAAGTCCGTATTGAGACACCTACCTTAGCCCCTTTAGTAGGAGGTACTAGGCCATAAGGCTATTACGCGGCTGATGATAATTATATCAGGGCCTAGACCAAATTCTTACAGGGTCCTCTGCAGCCTCTGTTAGTGCGTAATGAAATAAGCAATCACTAAGCACGCCCTGTACCAATCCCGTAGGATCGCTAATATCTAGTGGATGATCGCTAAAGCTTAAGTGAATTAGCCTCCAAGGAAATGCACCCAGCAAGGAAATGCGCCCACGTGGTGAAAAGCATGGCTTAAAAATGCTCCCAAGCTGTTGTCTAGCATATTGAAGCATTATTTCCTTTAATATTTGCTGTTAAACCCCTATGGGCATCTTGATAGTGATAGCTTGAGGCTTATGGAATATTGATGGTAACAGAGTTGGCGATTCGGTGCGCCCAAACCATCATCACAGCATCATTAGAGCCTAGCTTTTGACATCAGATCTTCGGAAGCAGAAGCAGTCACCTCCAAAGACCCTTCTGGCGCTCCAATGTAGGTGTAGCGTAAGGATTCCAGGCTTGCGCCCGCCACATCCACTATCTTTTCTTCCCCCGGAATGAGGTCAAACCCATTGTCGCTTAGTTTCATAGCGCGAGTCTCTTCGAAAACGAATCCCTTGACGGGGCGAGCCGCAGATATGGAAATCTGGTTAGGCGATATGGCCTTGAATGTGACATTTCGGTTAGAGAGGTCCAGGTACTTGATCGGTTGCGGCCACGACGAATCGATTGAGACGACTTGACCGTCAATTTCAAGGCTAGCATGAATTACGTATGGATCGTATTTTGCTAGGTCGAAAGGTCGAGTCTTATCACCTAATTGCGGATTCGTTAGTGGGAGCAAATGATCTTTTAGCACCTCCGTCGTGCTATTCGCCAGCGCGTTTACCCTTCCAAGCTTCAAGGAAGAGAGGACATCTTGCCCTGTTCGGATTGAAACAAATCGCACAGTTATATCCACTGAGACGGTATCGACGCGACTGCTTGCGATCCAGAGATCAAACTTGGTTTCCCTAGCTGGTAGTGTTGGATCTGCATGACCCTCCGTCCAATTATGATAAGGCTGCGATACGCCTACAGCGAGGGGTTTCAGGGCGTTTGCGATGGCGTAAAATGACGGCTTCTTCACCAGATAATAGTCGACCACAGCCCAACTCATCGTCGGCCAGCAATCATTTAATTGCCAGACTAGAATACCGCCACATTGACGCGCCCCGGGTGTACCCCATTCCCGACGCCATGTCTTGTAAGCAAAGTGCATTGTCTCTGCTTGCACGACTTGCGTGAGGTGCGTATATGAAGGCAGGTCATATTTTACTAGGAAGTTTTCTGCGACATAGGTAGCCATACGGCGTTCGTGGTCGATTGCCTTGTTGCGGAAGTCCATCATCATCGAGCCAGGGTGTTGCTGCTGCGGATCTTGGATCATCCCACGAATTGTTTCGAGATGAGGGTAGGCTTCCATGCCGAACTCACTAATGAATCGGCCGGACAGTAAATAGGTCTCTTGGTATCTATTCATCCTCCCATGCCATACTAAGCGCTGTTAGCCATCGAATGAATTACGTGGGAAAAGCTTGTACGACTTACTATTCCATTGGTGGATATCTCCGACTGTTTTGTCCGTGGTACGTTTTCCATCTCCCCATGGACTACTTGGGTGATACACTACGAAAGGATCCTCTTCCTTGACAATCTTGGGTAGCAAGTATTCATAAATGTATCTGGCTGGGAAACTTGTTTTTAGCCATGATTGGGGGTCTTTTTCACCGTCATAATCATAGTGAAGTTTATAACGCTCCTGAACTTGGTAGTCCTCATTATTTCCTGCCCAGATGACTAAGCATGGGTGAGATCTTATCCGACGAAGATTTTGTCTCGCTTCCTGTTCGACTGATGCTAAATAAGAGGGGTACGTTGGATAGCTTGCACAGGCGAATTGGAAATCATGCCAAACGAGAACTCCTAACTCATCGCAAGCGTCGAATAGAGCGTCATCCTCGTATATGCCCCCTGCGGTTTACCGTTAGTATTGCTAGACGAAATGGGATGATATCTGTCGAAAACCTACCGCCCCATATTCTTAGCATTATCTGGTTGCCTTCGACCATAAGCTTCATCCAGTCATGGTATCGCTGGGCAGGTATCTGAGAGAGAAAGCTATCGGCAGGGATCCAGCAAGATCCACCGGAGAAGATATCAACCTGATTAATGCGAAAGTAGAAAGACTTCCCGAATTCGTCTTTCTCTTGGATGAGTTCAGCTCGCCGGAAACCAATTCGTTTGGACTTTTTGTCCGCCGAATTTAGAGTCGCTCTCAAGTCGTAGAGAGTTTGCGAGCCATAACCGTGCGGGTACCATAACGTTGGGTTATCTATTTGAAAGTCCGCCTTGGCCAACCCGCTGCTATCGACTGCGACGTCCTTCTGCCAAACGATGACCCCGCCGAGGGATAGCGTGAGATTGACGAGTTTGGAATTTGTGCCGGCAATCTTGGCGAAGACCTGACCAGAAGCTTTCTTCAAATCCTTGTCGACTTCGTAATGAGCCCATACATCATCAATCCTCGAAACGTATTGTTCAAGATAAACTGGTCTCCAAGGGCCAGCCGTCATCAATATTGGGCCCCAATCCCAGCCCCAATTGTATTGGGCTTTTCTGGACGGAACTCGGCCGATATCCGTTTGGCGAACGTAGAACGTGTGCTCGTGTTCATGTTCTTTCACCAACTCTCGCCCCTTCAAAAAAGCCGAGTCGAACTTAATCTCAAGGACGTTATCGTCTTGAAGTAAATTGGTAATGCCAACCCGATGGGTCAAGAACATGTTATCTGACTTGAGGATTTGGTTGCCATTGAGTAGCACTGTCGCGAAGGTATCTAGACCCTCAAAGACGAGGTCGGTGATAATAGGCCCGGCAATTGAAGGTCCAACAGGCTTCTTGAATTGAAGTCTGTATGTCCAGTCCTTTTCATCGACCCAGCGTGCGGCAAGTTCATTTAAGTCAACGAACGGGTCTGCAATTCTGTTGAAACGTAAGCTCAATTCGGATTCTGTTATTGATGAAGCTGAACTCCATATGATGAAATATGGTCTTATCCCTACTTATTGTTGGCAATTAGATCCATATGGACCTGAGTTGGAACTCTTTTTACTGGGAGCCAGTCACCAGTTTCGGCGCTGTCACTTTGCCTGAAAGTCCAGCCATGCTCGAGGGGATGTCTTATGAGAGCCATCTTGAACCGAGAATGATATTTTTCCTTTCGCTGGAAAGAATGAAGACTGAATTGAAAGCTTCGTTCGTAAGTGAGAGAAGGGAACGAAAGCAAGCCCCTTTATCGGTACAGCGGGATACCAGCCCGAGTCTTCCAAGGATGTCGCTAACTAGGTACTGGAAGCCTTTAGGTAGTTTCTTATTTAGTGTCTCATTGATGGACTTTGAGGGCTGGGGAATGTCTATGCCATGTTAATGACCTGCAGTCCAGAGTATGCCCTCGGCATGACTGAGAATCCATGATAGTAAGTTGTGAGACGGAAATATAAATCTTCGTGCGGGGGAACTAAGGAGGAGGATGGATCTCGGGCCCATAGGTGGGATCTCGAAGCGAAGCCCCGCTTCTCTATAGTCCTCGTTATCTGCATAAGAAGCAGAATGACTAATCTCATGACTAAGCAGCTAAGCTTCGGTAGGAGCATGTTATATGTCATTAATGCAAGCCCTCGAGCCCTTCCGTACCCAATACCCCACTCTGTTATCCCAACCCTCCCTCCGGACATTTCCACCCTGATCCTGATCAGTGAAAATCATACCAACATCCCGACGGAATGAGTGGTCACAGATACGTGACTATGTCCCACCGCGTTGATGTTCCACAATTTCAGCACCCACAAGAAAACGGACTCATCACCACCAGCTTCGGCCCCGGCTCGCCTTAACAAATCGTGCTCCGAATGCACGAGGTGCGTGTGGCCAAGGAACCATCCCATCTCGCCCCTTGTGGTGTGTTACTTGACTAAAGCTGATATCACTGCTCTAGGCGGAAGGTCAAGTGTGATGGTGGCCACCCTTGTAGGCAAGTATCATCTTGCGAGACGTAGTACGACCTATACATACTGATATGGGTGCATTGTAGTTCATGTACGTACTACAAGGTCTCACACCTATGTAGCTATCGGCAGCGCAACAAGAGGAATGCCGTAAGCAGAAGGTAGGCACCCTAATTACAACTTCCGACCTATCATTATGAACTCACTAAACTCCTGAAAATGAATATCCATGGTTAGCTAATAGGCCTGGCTTCAGCACTCTTGAGGAGGTGTCGGAGCAGCTGAAGTCGCGGACTGAGATCCTTGAACGACTGTTTCCTCATACGGCTGTGGATGAACTCATCGGCAAGAGTCGCGATGAACTACTAGGCATTCTTCGAATTACTTCGTCGTCTAAAGCGACAACCGAAGAATTAGGTAATCGCTCTGCGGAGGACCCCGATGCCGCCATTGATTCGGCTCCGGTGTCTGAGAATGGAGAGCCTACTGCCGACCGGCAGTGGGACGAATCAAGCCACCAACCACCTGTGTTACAGGCCGGAGATGACATCAACGCCATCAATCTAGCAACAGATCACCATCGTCGCTCTTATCTAGGTGTCACATCAATTAGTGCTATCCTTCGGACAATCTTTCGGCTCTGCCCCCCGGCAAAACATCGCGTTGCTGAACAAGCTAAACGGTGGACTGAGCACCCCATCCAATCCCAGATTGCCCCTTTCTTGGGCGGCGATCTAGGTGCTCATCTCTTAAAGGAGCAACGCTGCATCGATTTCTATTTCGAGAATGTCCATCCAATTGTTCCCATGTTAGACGAGGAAGATTTTCGTTCGTCATACTCCTTAGGGCATAGGAGAGACCCCGGGTGGCTTGGCTTACTTAACATGGTCATAACCATTGGCTCTATAGCTTCCGGCAGTGACACGCTACATGAGCAATACTATGACCAGGCTCGAAATTTCGTTGATCTCGACAGTTTCGGCGCAGGTAATCTCGAGAGCTTGCAAGCCCTTTTATTGCTGGGTGGGCTGTATTTGCACTACCGAAATGCCCCCAACATGGCCTATTCTATTTTAGGGGCCGCGCACCGCGTTGCTATCGCTCTAGGACTGCATCGAGAATCAAGACGTCGAGGTTCCAATGCCGCAGAACCCAAAGAGGATCTAAACCCAACAAAAGTATCGCGGCTTGAAACTAGACGAAGAACATGGTGGAGTCTTTTCTGCCTCGATACGTGGGCTAGTATGACGCTAGGTCGCCCAACTTGTGGGCGATGGGAGGCATCGACAATGGATACCCTCCTACCTAGCTTTGTTGTCGAGGATGACCACATGGCAATGTCGCTAGATGCTAGTGTTCGTTTCTGTCTCATATGCAACCGCATCCAAAGTCGATTTGCGCAATTCAACCGGTTGACTATCACTGAGGCAGTTGTCTTTGACCAGGAATTGCAAACATGGTGGGCATCTCTTCCTGCCGTGCTTCGATCGCCAACGAATTGCCCCTCACGCCTCATTATCGCGCGCGAGTTTATGAGAAACCGATATTTAAATATACGCCTAATTCTCATGCGCTCGCTCATATTATACCTTGCTCACAGTCGTATTCAAAAAGCTCAACTTAGTACAGAGGAGGTCCAGACCATCGAGACGTGTCGGATCGTTGCAAGCGAAGCCATAGACTCGATTGCGCTATGTTGGACACCGAATAGAATTCATGTCTGGAATTCGGCGTGGTACCTTTTCCAAGCCTGTATGGTTCCCCTGCTATCCATTGTAATCGAAAGCTCGCGACCCGACCCTACCGCCGAATCCTTAACCTCAGCTCGCGCAAGCTTGATAAAAGCTTTGGAAACTTTCTCCGAGATGAAGCCGTGGATGCGCGCCTCTGATAGAGGACCCGATATAGTCGCCGCGATATATGAAGCAATCACTGGCGAAGCTGAAGGCGCTGGGCGAACTCCATCACAAGATGGGGATTCGAACTTCTTTGGCTGGTACGACGAACAGCTAACATTCGGTGCTGAATTGGACTGGGGCTCGTTTCTAATGGACGATGATCTTCATGGGGCTCTATTTACATCACAGGCTCAATGAAACATCTTTGGACGGAGTAGGATAGGGAAAAAAAGCCATTGTTACTTTATCCCCTGTACACCTTGTGTTACAGAACTACCTAGTAGCTTCTATTAGCTGCCACCACAAGGATAAGTTGTCTAAATCGAAAAGCCGGAACAGTGCTACTTTTTAGCTCTATTCTGCTCGAAACAACTCAAACAGGTGGAATATATCATTACAATTAAACTCACACAAAAAGCCTTATTCAATCTTTCCTTCCTCCAATTTGACGTACCCAATTGATCCAATTGACCTTCCATTTGAGATCTCCAGGAAAGCGCCATCACAATTTAGGTCTAAGTTGCCTTTCAATCTCGTCCAACCCTGAAGGACCATCAAAAAGCGTGGACGCTAAGGCGCTTGTATTTATCTGCTTGATAGTTAACGAACAGCACTTGCAAATTGAAATAGGGGCTCCAAAGTTATTATAACCTACATGTCGTGGACCAAGCTCCGATACAGTCTTCACTCCGAGCAATCGCATCGCCGTTTCAGTTTCATCGGCAAGAACTAGGTCCCAAACATTAGCCAGATCAATTTCCACGATGTCGCTGATGCACTTACTCTTCAGCACCCTTTTAACCCCCTCTTCCCCACCAACAGAGAGCCCGTACAGCGCAGCACGCCCTATCCCAACCCCCCTAGCTCCTAAAGCCAGCGCTTTTACCACATCCGTCCCCCGCCTAATCCCGCCATCAACTAGCACATCCAGCTTCTCCAGCACCTGCGGGCAAAACTTCCTAATCTCCAACAACACCTGGATAGGCGTATTCGCCGTATCCAACGCCCTACCCCCATGATTCGACAAGATAATCCCCTTCACAGCAGGAAACATCGTCGCCGCGTACGCATCCTCGTGCGTCTGCACACCCTTCAGCACGATCGGCAGACTCGTGTGCCGGCGCAGCCACTCCAACGTCTTCCGCCACGTCAACCCAGCCTCGGTGCCCCACGCCTGCGGCGGCGCGCCTCCCCTCACCTCCGCCATCTTGAAGCGCTCGTCTGCCTCCCTCTTCCCCGGGAACGGCGCGTCGAGGGTCAGCACGATGAACTTGATCTGCGGGATCCGTCGGATCTGCGCGAGCGTGCGCTCCGTGACGGCGAGGTCCTTCAGCACGTACAGCTGCCACGCGAAAGTGGCGGCGGGACCCGCGCGCACGATGTCGCCGGGCGACATGGACGCGTTCTTGCTTATCATCTGCAGGGCGCGGAAGCTGGAGCATGCGGATGCTATGCCGGCTTCGCCGGAGGCGTGCGCGAGACGCGCCATTGCGGCGGGGGAGACGAAGATGGGCAGGCCGACTGGGTTGCCGATGAGTGTGGTCTGCAGAGAGTATTGCGTGCAGTCGATGAAGACGCGGGGCCGGAGGAGGATGGAGCGGTATATCTCCCCGTTCGCGGCTTTGGTGATTTGGTCGTCTGTTGCTGAGACGTAGTATGAGATTGCTTTGGGTGAGAGCCGTTGCATCGCATATTTCTCGATCTCCGATATGCTCAACATGGACTCCAGAGGTGGCAGCTCGTGTGACGATGTCGCATCTGGCGCTACTGTCGCGTCAGTGTGTTCGCGTGCCTCCGCATCCCTGGCATCATCATTTGGCTCTATCGTTCCTAGCACTTGGTCCGGTCTTAGATACTCCTCCAGTATCTCGACGGGGTGAACCGAGTCGAAAGCCTTTGAAGCATCTCGTCCCGCATTCTTCAGGAGAATGCTTCTTCCTCCGGGATGCTTTCGCACGAATGAAGTAATCTAGATCACGCCCGTTAATAATAAGATTCGGTCTCTATATCGACTCAGAACACTCACATCGTATACCTTCCCATGCAGAACCATCCAACAGCTATCTTGAGTGCTGTGCTCGTTCACTGAGATGTCTCAGAATTGGACTCAAAGATGGTCTCAGATAACAGAATTCACTCACCTTCAGCTAATTTCCATACTCGTCCCATCATTGATTGAAATGAGCTAGCTTATTGAGCTAAAGTTTGGTTCGGATGTTTTGAGTGATGCGAGTTGCTCTCAGTTTATAACTGTGACTAAGCAAACCCTTGGAGACGAGCAGTCACTCAATTGATGCATGACTCGAAATCGGTACACTCTGCTTGTTGCATAACAGGCTAATTTAGATCTCATCTGCCACGTGCTGTTAGAGCTGTTAAAATCGATGGTATTTAAAGTCGAGCTAAGATAGACTTTCAGCTACTGCAAGTTGGTGCAGTTGGTGCAGTTGGCACGGTTCACGATGGAGGTAAACGGTGTTTTATCCAGCCGCATTCCATTTCGGGTAAGAGGGTTTATATAATCCCGTCCCCTATTTTACCCTTGACCAGTTAGTCAACCTGGTAAGTCCGTGTCCCAACGAGCCAATCATGCCTTATAGATAATTGCAGTATCACCCCCGAATCGCATGTTGTTAGAACTTAGCGACCTCTCCACTTGCTAAGGCCATCCCGGGGTGGAAACATGACCCCATGGGGGTCCCGGGCTCTTGGACTTATCAGGATAGTGGAGAGGCCGGGGTTGAAGCTTTTCGGAAGGCTTATCATTGTATAAGATGGTCGCTATCGTGCTTACTTTCTTTCCAAGGCTCGGTTGATCCTTCGCTATTTCTTAATTGAAAATAAAATTCCCATTTCTTGGATCGTCACCGCCGCCTCATTTGAGCCATGGCGGACCAAGACAAGGGCACTCGGGCCTCTGTATCGAAGGCTCGATTGAGCCGCGACACAATGGGGAAGGAAAATAAACAACATAATATTAATATCGACGTCGACGGACTTGAGCCCAGTCCAGAGACATACGCCGCTATCATGGCGACGAACAAGCCAGATCCTCGCGGTCCTGGTTATATACGCCTGTATCTTTTAGCGGGATCACTCTTTCTTTGCTCTACCCTAAATGGTTAGGATATCTCCGTTAGATCCAAGATCTGCTGCTAACAAACTCTAGGCTTTGATACATCTTTAATGGGCTCAATCAATGTAGGTTGCACACAGGCCCTTCCGAGAAATTCATCTTGTGACATTTCGCTGGAGAGAATGAACCGCAGTTCTAATCATATTTGATTGAAATCAGGCCTTGCCGAATTACACAAAGTACTTCGGGCTCCCAGAAAGTGGAAATGCTTCCACAGGAATCGTATTCGCGATCTTCCAGGTATGCATGCTTCTCGGGCTATAGCACGAACTGCTGACTAATCAATCCAGGTTGGTCAAATGTGCGCTGCTCTTTTCATCTGGATGACGGATTGGTACGGTCGAACGTGGCATATTTTCTTCGGCTGCTTGGGTGTGTGTGTCGGCACGATCGTCACGGCCCTTGCTACGAATCTTCCCATGTTTATTGGCGGACGCTTTCTCCTATCCTTCTTTGCAACCTGGGCGCAAACCGCGTCACCCCTTTACCTCGTGGAAATCGCACCCGCTGCATATCGAGGGACAATTGCCGGAGCCTACAACACATTTTACAATGTCGGTTCACTATTAGCCACATCTTCGGTATATGCTTGCCATCTCCACTTAGCAGATCAGGGGAATCTCGACTGGCGCATCCCCTTGTGGCTGCAGATGGTCTGTCCGGGAATTCTTTGCTGCTTGATCAAGTTCTTTCCCGAATCCCCACGATACCTTATTGCGAACGACGAGCACGAGAAAGCCAGGGAAATAATAACTAAGTATCACGCTAACGGCGACCCGAACCATCCCATCGTGGCTCTTCAGATGAAGGAAATGCTGGGAACTGTCCAGGGTTCTCAAAAGGCTACCTGGAAGGACATTTTTGACCTTAGGGTCCTAGTAGAGACGCGCGCGAGCAGATACAGGTTGATGCTGAACATAGCATTCTCTTGGTTTGGGCAGTTCAGCGGAAACAAGTATGTCTAACGGAGGTAAATCTTTCACTGCAATGCTGACTCATCTCTTCAGTATTATCAGTTACTACCTGCCCCTCATGCTGAACGGCATTGGTATTACCGACACGAATACCAAACTAGTGAGTCATAACAATCTCTACCTCATGAAGCTATGTGTACTTACCACTATGACAGATTCTCAACATCGTCTACGCCGTTATTGGATGGGTATTCTCGATGATTGGGGCTCGCCTTCACGATATTGTAGGACGTCGCAAGATGCTGATAGGCAGCACTATGGGGATGACTGTCTGCCTTGCTCTCGTAGCCGCGGGGGCGGCTGGAAAGGTCGAATATGGGAACAGTTCAGCTGCGACGATGTCGATCGCGTTCATATTTATCTTCGGGGCTGTCTTTGCTACTGGTAAGTTTGGTATTGTCAGCTGTACAGGATCGTCGCTAATATTGGTACAGGCTACACCCCGATGCAACCGATCTATCCTGCCGAAGTAGTTTCAAACAAAATGCGAGCTAAAGCGATGGGAACCTTCAAGCTAACAGCTGGCGCCGCCGGATTCGTGAACACGTTCGTCGGTCCAATTGCCCTTAGTTCAATCGGCTATTGGTTCTACGTTTTCTTCGTATTCTGGGACACCTTCGAAATGACTTTCATGTACTTCTTCTTCGTCGAAACCAAGGGTATGACTCTTGAGGAGCTAGACGCAATATTCGAGGCCAAGAATCCGCGGAAGGCCAGCATTGAAATGAAGAAGTTGCAGAAGAGGATCATCGAAGAGGGAGACATTAAGGAAGGGGCGGGTGTTTAAACATTGTTAGTTGTTGAAGTACTAATGGCATATCTTTAGCAAAGAAAATACATGCATAGTGTGCGATACCCTACGACGTATAATCATGAATGGGTCTCGATATTACCATTTTCTGCTGATTGTATAAGGTAGATAATATAGGTAGTAAGTTGGATTTATTTAGTATGAGAGCGATTATCTATGTGCCTTACTGTCATCCAGTATGATGAACCCTTTTTTAAAGCTATCTGGATCCCTTCAAAGACACAACTATATAACCTGGGTAGTATGTATTCCCACGACATGGCGTACCGATTAAACCAGGCACGTTGCCCATGTTCCAACTTAATGTCGGCCTTTAGTATATCATTGTAGCTCTTCACGCCACTGCCGCCTACTAGACCCTTTGGGACTGTGAGGTTCTATAGTATCCTCGATACTGACACCAATATGTGAAAAACTAACCCTGGCTGCATTTGTAGGTATCATGCTCGAATAAGGGCGAGAGTTGGGTCCTTCGTTCAGTCGAAAACCAGATTGGAGCGTGAGCGCTCGAGAATATCAGGGTGTTTCGGTTTACTTCCATTCAAAATCTGCCTCTTAGGTAGTAGACGTTCATCGTGAGCTTTGACCAATAAAGTTTAGGAGTGCTCTCTGGATCAGTGTTGTTTAGGGAATGCAATATGCGTACGAAAAAAAAATAACTAGGACCTTGAGAAGAGGCCCTTTGATGAGGATGAACCGGCTCCGTCACGGTGGTAATCCTGGCTAGGCTGACCAGCTCAAAGATGTCTTCAACGGAAGCAAAGGTGGCCCCTCACATGCCGGGCCACGATTTAGATCACTGGCCGGCATTGCCAAGACACCTAGCTACCAGCCCCCCAGGAGAAGATCTGTATGCTGCTTTAATAGCGACCATTAACTAACACGTCTTGAACCACCAATAGTTAGTTACTCGACCATTGTCGTGTGGGAATACCAGTGGAATTAAGACCACGAATTGATTTAGGAGCCCATCAACTCCCATGCTAAATACAACGCAACCTGCGATACCCGGCTCTACCTAATCATTCCCTCGAATAAGAAACCATGTTATGTTCTCCAATTTCGAAGCTTCCCGGTCGTTCGCGCGGCAGGGTAGAATTGCCGTTAGGTATCAGAGTACTAGTTAATTTGCGCAGGGGTCAGGACCGTACTTGACAAGCAAGAATCCCTTGAGCTCCAACAACAGAGCAAGGCGGGCCGAAGAGGCTTGCGACCGCCAGGAACCAAAGCGGTATTCAATACGACCGATTGGTCCTTCGAACCCGTCGACAATTCCATGGTCTACAATACAGTCGATATCGTAGACAAACTTCTTTGAGAAGAAGCTGGTTAAGAATTCTTCATTGACGATCTGGGGATCGCCTGCAATGAGGAGGACACGGGTAGTGTAGGGAGGTACCGCACTCTCGCCGACCTTGTTTCTGTTCCACTGAACTAGTGGAAACCGGCCCCGAAGGCAGATGTGACCTTGCTCGATTTTACGGTAGAGCTTCACGGCATCTCTTCGATGGAAGAAGCTGATTGATGCGGCAGCTGTCGCGATAGATTGTGTAGGCTGGTTTATTACAGTGGATCGAATTCGACCCGTGTCGGTGATGGCTCCGAGGAGTTCATTTACTGTGATACCTGCGGGCAGACCGGTCACCCACAGGTTCGTGTTTTTGTGCTCCGAGACGTTGACGCCTGTATTGACGGACAGGTTACAATCTCCGCGGTAGTTTCCGTTACCACGACTAGCTTGGAGCGAACCGTTTGAATGGCCCATGAGTTGCTCGGAGGGAGTAAAGACACGAAGGTCCAACTATAAATCAATCATCAGAGGTTGTACAATAAATAAAGCAAATTGATTGCAAGGGAGGTGCAATAGTAATAATATCAGCTGCATCATCAGCTGAAATGAAACAGGAATAATACATACAGTTGGAACGGCTGCGTACGCCATCTCGGTTGATGAGGGATGAAGGGATGCTGGACTGGATCGTGACCGCAAAAGTTGTTGTGGTTCTTTGAGTAACCGTAGGTGACCTTCAAGATACCTCTGCGGTAGATACTATGCAGTGGATAAGGTACTGAAGTGTTGCAGTTACTGAAATGTGTAGGTTGATTGAAGATGTTTGAAAATTGGAGGATTACTTTTAAACTGCTCCGAGATTGTGGTTGTGGAGGAGGAGAGGAAGAGAGGAAGAGAAATATGAGTTCCAAGTTCTGCGTGTTAAATAATTTTCTTCCTCGAGATCGCACATTCTGTGATCTGTTAGTGAGGACAGCTCCGGGAAGGTGCGCGGTATAGGTCGAAGTCGGGACGGAAAGTACATATGTAAATAGTGTTAAAAACACCTGTAGGAAGTACTGTGACGCGAAGTTTTAGTGGATTTCTCGATGCAAAATTCTCTCCTTCGTGAATAATGGAGTTTGGAAGTGCCTACCTAATAGATAGGTACCTAATGTAAGGCATCCACGAATCGACTCATCTGAACCCAGGAAAGTCCAAAGAATCACAGGAAAACCATACACCGCCCAAGTATCATGATCATTTTAGGCCGCTAATGTGAATTATTAACAACACATGGAATTTTGACATTTAAATCCATGTATCATTCATGATTATATACGTATAAGGCGTGGCATATGATTCTATAAAGTAGAGTGCAAGACGATTATAAACTTCTCGACGAGATGAATAATTTATACCTAGTACGGAGCACTTTCCAAATTGCGTACTAACCTAGGTAGTTTTCTAAGCAGGTCAAGGTTGGCGCCACAAATTAACTGTGAAGGAGCCACTGGTATGCTTAATATTTGTCGCTACTGCTCAAAGGACTTGATTTATATGAGCAGGTTGTTTTAAGGCGTCACCTGGCAGTGTAAACGACTGCCCACGGAAGAAATTTTTTAACCTCAAAATATACACAGTGTCAGGTGCACCCTAAGCTGGTCTATTCGGAAAGACTGACTATACACACTGTGGTATGTATAGTCTAGGCCTTGAACCTTCTTCATTCACCATAGTCAAATATATTTGGATAATGACTCACATAGGACAAGCCCATATCAATCATGGATGCTTCTATTTATCCATATGGATACGCTATAGAAGTATTCTAGCAGCTGGTTAATTAGACTTCATTTAGTCTTTAGCATCCTTATTCTGAATCCATAGTTTGTCACTTCGGTGGAAAATAAGTAAAGGTTTGCATCTATTATCCTGTTTAAAGTTTCTAGGATAGAAGGTAGGTCGTTAAGCTTGCACCTTAAAAAGTGGACCTTATAAGAGGCTCGGAGAATATGACTAAGCAGTTGTCCGCGTGAATTGTAGTAATAAATTACATAAGCTATCGTATCCTGTTACAAGAGTATATGCCTATATACATATACTCATATGTATGTATCGATGCTTATATAATATGAGCGGGTCCCTCCATGCATTCCTCATAAAATGATTCAGTAACTACTAATTCGTACCAAACTAATACTTCGTAAGCTACTTCCAATTGACGAAACTATCTTCTACCTGGGATTGTCTTCCCATTGTTGCGGAAATCCTACAGAACAAGCTATCAAATCAATTTCAACAGATTAATAACAGCCAGTTTCGATGCCGGAAAAAGATACTTCGCCTCGCCCCTCGCGAGGCGATTCGCCGCCTCCTCGCAAACGAAGCAGAAGCGATGATCGAAGCCAGTCGCCGCGTCGCGATCGTGGCAGACGAGACAGAGATAATTATCGAAGAACCGATACCTATCGATCGCGAGATGAGGGTAGAAATCGTGGTCCTGGACGCGACAATTGGAGAGATCGCAGAGATCGAGATAGAGACGACAATTCCGATCGGTTTAACCAGAACTCGGGAAGACGGGGCGATGACTTCGTCGACAAGGACTCGGACCGGAAAGATACAGACAATAATGAGAGGCAGGATCGAGATAGACCTCGACCGAAGAAGAGCTTTGGGGCCTTTAAGTACAAGGACAAACGACGTGACGACTTGGACGATAGGGACAATGACCGACGAGGTGGCTCTTTTAGAGGCTATCGTAACCGCTCGCTCTCCCCGCGACGTAGGGATCCCGACCGTAACCGCGATCAAGACCCCAAATCTTCATCTTCCACCAAGAAGTCAACGTCAAAGTCAAAGTCCAGCCGTGAAGACACAACCCAGCCTCCCGTTCGACCGCCTGCTGCGCCTACTGGCGGCGGCGAAGAGATGATTGTTGTTCATGTCAACGATCGATTGGGCACCAAGGCTGCGATTCCATGTTTCGCATCAGATCGCATTAAAGAGTTCAAGATTATGGTTGCTGCTCGTATTGGACGAGAACCCCACGAGATCCTGCTGAAGAGACAAGGACAGCGGCCGTTCAAGGACATGCTTACCCTCGCCGACTATGAAGTTAGCAACGGTGTGCAGTTGGATCTCGAAGTCGACACTGGTGATTAATTCAAAGAGGAAAAGATGCTTCGGAAATGATGGAAACCACGATGGATGCCTGAAGGACCGATGAAGTCTAGGGTTCCTTTTGCAATATTATAGATTATTAAATGAAGAACTGATACCCGTCTGCTTAGCTGGACTTGTTTCGACCAAACGCATCCCTTGAATATCTCGATAATAGGCAAATATCAGCCCCATACATCGCTGTACTCGATATGACCGTCTTGGCACCAAGACAGCGCCGCCCATTATCACATTCCTTTGTATTCCCAATTCGACCATCCTTCAAAACGAGCGTGGCAGCAAAAGCATTGGGAGAATTACGCCACATATGAATTAAGCCAATCAGTTAGGCAGCCCGTTTCCATGCGGATGCCTTGCACTCTGCAGTCTCCGAACTTGTTCGTCCAGTTCTTTAAGTCTCTGTCTTTGTCCTTCGAGAGCAAGGTCTTTCGTTTCAATATCTATTCTCATTTTTCGCAAGTCCTCGTCCAAGCGTTCTTCAATTCTTCTTCCATATTCGCCTCGGTAATCTATTACAAAAAGGACAATGAGCATCCACTACTAGATAGGTATCTGTGCCTCGGAGAAATAACTTACGATTTTCACAGAAGTCCCCATAATCTCTCGCGTCACCACAATCATGATCTGTGCAGGTATCTAGTTGATACACGATATTAGTGACCTAACCAAATTGCTTAGCGGAATGGAAGTACCTACGAGTCAGGCAGTACATTCCTCTATAGCATCTCTGTTTCTGACAACCGCATCTTTGGCAGGAATCTAAGACATGCTATCAGTCTCGACACTGCAGTGTGGATTGCGAGATCAATGATGACATGAGCATACGTCGTGGACAGAATTTCCCTTCTACGGCTCGGTGTTCACCACAGTCTTGATATCCGCACCGATCTAAGAATACTTGTGGTTAGCAGATGGTGATGGGCCTCTTCTCATAGAGAGGATACTCACGTTCTTGACAGTACTTGAAGTTTCCAGATGAGGTTTTGCATCCCCTTTCGCCGCACGTGTGGTTCGAGCAATGCGACGAGTGAGACTCTTTCAATTTATGACATCCATCGGTTTCACATTCAAGATCTAGCTCATGTCAATACCAACACTCAGAGAAATATTTCTCAATCGGAGATACGGACGCGTAATGCAGAATTCTTTGCCAGGTCGCTTGGGATTAGTACAACTGGCTGTCTCGCATTGATTATCTAACCCGCGAAGTTAGCTGTCAACTTCAAACCGTCTCACGGCAAATGAGCATACGCTCTTCACAATACTGGCATTTGTCCACAGCCTGATTTGAACAACCCGGGTTTGTGCACTTGTCTATCAATGAGTTAGAATATGGTTCTGATGCGCATAGAGGGAGGTTTCTCATACGGCTCTTACAATACCAACCGCCACAAGGCCGGGTATTTTTTTCAGTGCATCCGTCTGCATGACAGACATCTTTTAAATCATTAACTCATGGGTTTCGGTGGATGTTCTTGCGTCGAGCTTACGATCATTGCAATATGGACGAAAGTCCATTCGACCTTGGCCCAGAGTACTTCTCATATTAGTACATCCCTCATGCAAGCATGTGTCTACTCAAGTTAGCCTATGTCTTCCTCACATATCTTTGGTGGTAAGCTCATACGATCGCCACAATACTTTTGGCGTTTGAACCTCAGTTCATCGGCGGGATTTTCGACCTGGATCTGTATCCTAGCCTTTCTGCAATTTTCTATTGGACATCTCGCGTCTTCCAGCTGTTCAGCTTTTTATCGTTCGGCCTCTTTTATCTAATTGCACTCACGATAAGGGCAAACCGAGTCGCTCGGGTCTTTCGACTTTTCGCAGCGAGGTACCTCCTCGGTTATGTAAAAGTGCGCACACGTATCTAAGAATACAGTAAGCTACCGAGTTTGATCCATTTCTTTGGCATGTTCGGTCTGGATACTGACGCTTCTTGCAATACTTTGAAGGGGCACGACTGGTCTCATCTCTACGACTCTTGCAGCAGGGGAAGCTACATCCAGTCCTAGCACACTCGGTTTGCCTTGGGCGACCCCAAGCAGACATTCCGTAGGAAAAAGCGTAGGGAGAAATGTTGAAGTTTTCCAACGGTCGAAATAGTCCACAAGGGAAGAGTTGCTAACCTAGCAGTTTTAGGAATAAGGATGCCTGGAATTTATTACCACTTCATCTGCCGCTTATTACACCAGAGTTTCGGTGAACAGCTACTTGTACCGTGGAAGAAAACGTATGCTCATTCGATGCAGTGTAATCTTGCACTTTGACATGCAGCAACATCTGTTTGCCACACGCAATGGAAGCCTCCATACCACAGGCAAGGTTGAATTGTGAGCTATTTTGTAGCTTTCAATCATTCTCGACGTTGACATTGTGGCTTGGCCCCCAATGTGTCAACGTTCGAACGCCATCCAGCTCGACTATATTGAAGAGTGCAGATGCAAGAGCAATATAAATTACCTTACTCATCAAACTCACTGCTACACTCCGTGCATGAAGCCTTTGAGTCGCACGATGAAAAATTTTCACTGCCAATTTCATCGTGAAAGGATGTTCTTGACACGTGGAGATGGTCGCCGATGTCAGAGCCTTGTCCCCATTATAGTAGCTCTAGGAGATTTTCAGGAGTGACATGTTTGATGCCACGGCCGTGTTACTCCGGAGCTGAATCTTAATTACTTATTCCGGATGCTTGCCACGAGACTTCTAATCTATTAGATGAACCCCGGATGGCTGGGGTTTGTTACCCGAGGTGCGTGACTTAGTTAAGTTTTCTGCCGATCGGTCGCTTTTCTACTTCTATTTCTGTAAACATGTCAGAACTTTGATCGTAGTTCCAAGATCTAAAAGTGAGGGGGGTAGTGGCACGAATTTTGGAGCCGGCGCAGCCGAGGAGGCTCCAAGGCCTCTACGCACCCGATCTTCCACCTCAGTCATCTTTACTCGACCACACTTTCACCCTTGGTTGTTTAGGGCCACCTTACACTAGACGCCCGAGCGATATATACCTGTATACATCAGTTCTATGCCTTGAATCACTATATCAGGTAAAGCAAGTGATTCACTGAGCGGTTCAATGTCTTTCTATGTTCAGTTCTTATGTCAGATGTAAATATATCGCAAACCCCCTTAGGATTGATGCTATTTGTCACTTCTAACTTGCCTAGTATATCTTCTTAAAAACCTTAACTTAGCATTTGTTTGAATAACTACGGTAGACATAGACGAGTCCATCGAACTACCTAAATTGATACTCTTGTCATCTTGTGATACAACAGCAAGCTAGGTTCACCTTATGAATAAAATTAATCCACACTCAATTACACGGCATGGAAATGAGATATTAGTTATGATGAACAGGCGCGTTTCAGATAGCTAAGGTAATAAGAAAGCTCAACATAATCCCATTGTTTTCAATTCACTCTGTTCATTTCAGCTCGTGTGTTACGATCCGACAACAAGGAGGTATACCCACTTAAAACGCAACACCAAAATGGGTAAACCTCGGATAGCTGGCTACTACAGCTATCGCCCGGATAGCTGGCTACTACAGCTACCTTCACAACAAGACAGGGAGGAAGGATATCTATATAATCACAGCATTTTCCATGTATCTAGTCACTCACTTTAGTTCTTTAGTTATCAATCTAAGTCTATTCACTACGAGTAGGGAGAGGACTCCAAGCCTCTCTGACGAACATACTTGATTGATTACACTTGACCTCTACAATTACTGTTACCTTAAAATCAAGACCCCCTTATGAAGCTATACTTACTAAGCCTAAGTATAGGTTCGTCACATCGTGATTTTCATTGTTAAAACCATTCAGAAGTTCATGATGTCCAAGCTTTAGTGATTCTTTGTTGATGAACACAATAGCATTGTTAAAGGCACGTCCTAATTATTCTACAATTTTATAAAACTTTGGAAAAATCAACATTGCGCAATTTCTCCATCAAAATCCGTCAACCGACAGATTGACATATTGTCCACTCCATAATCCTGTATTAACCTACTATTACCTAACTACCTATCTAACATGGCATCTCACGATTCGGCGAAGAACAGCGCCGACCAGAGCGCCGTTTCTCGAAGGCTCAGGGCCGATTTATTCAATGACATAATTACAAACTATATCCGGGATTCACGAACGGTATCTAGACTGTCGCGTACTTGTCGCCATCTATCAGAGCTTTTAGACCCTGTACTATACGAAATCGATGTATTGGAGACAGAAGAATTTCAAGGAAAGCTTTGCTATAATTCAGGTACCGGAGTGCATAGGTATGGGACCTGTGAAAAACCAATTGCGGCCCAGTGTGCGCGGACCCTATTTCTGTCCTTTTTTTACGGTTAAGAAGCTCCCTGCCCTCCACTGGGCTGCTAATCAAGCCAACAAGAGCGTTGGATCAAGAGTAGCACAGAAATCTATCAAGGCAGCAAAATCATCCTGGCCCTTCTACACCCAGATCTGTTGTTCGGGGATTGGCGAAAAGTTCCATGGTATGGGGCCTCTTTACCTAGCGGCGATGTCTGGTAACGAAGAAATAGTCCAGGAATTGTTGGAGGCCAAGGCTCTTATGGGTACAAGGACGTATATGCAAGGTTACTTCAAATCCTATCTCAGGGACGTCTGTTTGCTTTCAGTTTGGCCAAGAATTGAGGAATGGTTAATGGTCAACCCCATCAACCTTTCTATCGTTCATGGGCACCACCACATTGCTGCAATCCTTACCAACGCCTTCGTGGAAAAACTCCCAAATACCAGGGCTTACCACTTGGTAATGCCGCTGCTAAGATTCGCTATCACGCACAATGCACCGCTGGTAATTGAAACATTACGATTTCGTGTATACCGAACCATAGAAAACTCTTTTGCAAGAGCTCTTCTTGAACTTTCGGTAGAAGCTGACGGCAACGAAGTAATATTGAGCCTTCTCGCAGGCGAGCTAGCACGCGATCCGGCATATTTCCATGATGTATTTAAAATAGCTCTTCGTTATAGGTGTGAAGCCAATCTCCTTTTTCTCGCCAAGTATGCTACGCAAGACCACGAGCCCACGTTTGGACCGGGGATTTTCAGCATATATATTGAGCCACTGTTACGGACAGACAAATTTCTCCCTGTTGTCAAAGAGCTACTTGGTGGGGGACGGGAGATAGACCCCGCCGTATCTATCAACGCCAAGAAATACCTTCTGGACAATCTGCGGGAAGGACTTTGGATGGGCCGAGGTGTGATGATACAGAGGCACTTACTCCATCACCCAAAACTTGAATTCTCGAAAAAGGGGCTAAAGATTCTTCTAAAAGACTTGGAGCGCAGAGAGAAGCATCGAGAATGGATCAAGACCCTACCTGAAAATGAGCAAGAAAAACTTGCCAAAAAGGAGGAAGATATGTTTTCTAAAATTCAGTCTTTGAGTCGTACTGAAGCAAGGGATCTTGTGTCATTGATCAATCTAGTACTTGACGGGTATGTAGTCAGCAGAGAACTCTGTACTAGACGAGTACTCAGCGAGCACTTATGAGGAGTAATCTTATGTAATGACACTGCTATGTACTAATAATATTATTAGGTAATACATATATCACTGGGCAGCCCCTCTGCTGATGTAATGTCTTATTAATCATTCATTCTGAAATGGAAATCGTACTCTGTCAGCTTTTATCCACGTGATCTGGCGTCGCGTCTTTGTAATGTCAGACCGGGGGCCATTGTCCGAACGCGCCCTTTTCATGACATCGCGTTATGAGTCAAGACCCCTTCCTTCCAATCTGTATAATTGCCTCAAATTCTCGTCTTCTGCCTCTCAACGACCACTTAATCCATGAAAATCATATTAGGAATCCAACTCGTATCATATCCAATTAATATCCCCCTCCACGAATCATCACCTTTTTTCATTGCTGTTTTCCTTTTTTTTTTTTTTTTTTTTGAAAGAGACGGTATGGCCGTAGGAATGAAACGCAAGCTTGAAGACGAAACCATAGATGCACCTTCACCATTGTCAAAGAAGACAGTGACACCTACAACCAAGCGCAAGATTCTCAAAGGATACTCTGTTCCTGAGGACATGGAAGCTCAGCTCCGGCGCATCGCAGCTTCAGATCGCACGGTCTTCGAAAAGAAAGTGGTAAGTCGCAGTAGATTGAATTCTTTTCATACATACCACATGTTCGGCTACTCTATTCGAAAAAAAAAAACATCACAATACCAAAAATTACTGACATTTTTGTCTCCGAACAGTGGAATCTACTATGTCAAATCCCCCGGGGTCAAGTATCAACGTACGGGCTTCTATCAGCACACCTAGGCTCCTCCCCGCGCGCAGTCGGGAACGCCTTGCGGCGGAACCCGTTCGCGCCAGAGGTTCCATGCCACCGCGTCATAGCCACTAATAAGACCCTTGGTGGCTTCAAGGGCAAGTGGCCCAAGGACGGCGAGGGCATCACTATCGACGAGAAGCGCAGGCTGCTGCGCGACGAGGGTGTCAAGATCGATGACAAAGGACGGGTTCTAGGGACCCCGTGGGCTGCGTTTGTTTAATCCGATCTCTGTGAACTTGGAAATTAGGGAAATTTCTAGTTTTTGTTGGGAAAATGAGTTTCTGTACCTGCTGCTGCCTGGGAAGGGGATGAAACTTGAAAGACCACGTGGGTATGACTCATTACGTACCTACTCGAGGATGGGATGAACAGGCGAACATCGCTCGTGGCGGGGTATGGCGGAGGTCGCCGCACGACTTTTCACAGAATACTATTCAACGTTTAACGAGCAAACACAGAGGTGCTCTCACCAATACCACTTTTACATTTATGTCTTGGCTAACTCTATAATTCACTGTAGGCCCAAACCTTAAATCCCGTAGGGTCTGGCTTAGTAGGTATCGTAGTAATCTCTTTGGATCTGCCAGTAAACTTGACGATAACC